>CAMZMU010000086.1:3983300-4247581 GCA_947311845.1 Poa pratensis
GTATGCCGAAGAGGCACAAAACCTGTAACCGACTTGTACTACTCGCGACTCTTCGGGCACTATAAATACCTGAAGTCGCTATCAATACAAACATCCATTCACTTCATTCTCTCTCACTCTTCACACGTTATCATGCACTTGTCTCAGCCAAAGCAATAGGCAACAGTAGAAGAAGAACAGAGAAAGGTGAGTAAAAGATGGCTTCCCTGCCGCAACTCGCTTTTTCCTTCTCTCAATTTGTGGCCAGGGAACACAGTCGCTCCGGCTATCCTCGCCGGACTTTCGCTCGCGCTGCCGCTCGCCGTTGGAACTCCGGCCGTCGCCATCAGCGTCGCCCGGAGTGGAACGGTGGCCTCCGCCGCCGCCACCACGGCAACCGCTGGGTGTCCCGTCGCCGCTTTGGCCCTGGCGGTGGCCTCCGCCGCCGCCTTCGCGGCAACCACTGGGCGCCCCAGCAGCACAACCGTCATGGCAACCGCCCGCTGCAGCGCCACCGCTCCCCTGGAGCACCGGGGCCAAGCACCACGGCTGTTGTGCGCCGGGAACAAACCCCCGTGGCCGCTGCCGAACCGGCCGTCGTCGTCGCCGCGCCGGAGGTCGCCGTCGAAGAAGTGGTTGATGCAGTGTACGAAGACGAGGCCTCAGCCTCAGACGCCAGCGCGGACGCCGACGAACTGATGCCAGTGCCGCCGGAGTTCGCCGTTCCGCCCATTTGGCTCGTTGACGACCCCGAGCGCGACTTCGGCGACGAGGAACTCCTGGCGCCACCGCCACCACCGGCATCGCCTCCGACGATGTACTATTGCATGCGCCATGGATTTCGGCCATGCCTCCCATCCCCGACGCCCTCCGACGAGGATCCCGCGCACTTTGCTCCGCCGGGCTACGACCCCGTGCCGGAGTTCTCCGCGCCACCCGACGCGGTCCAGCCGGAGGCGGAGATGGTGGAGGTCGAGGCCGCGCCGGCCGCCCTGGCGCTCCCCGACCACAATCTCCCAGCGCCGGAGAAAGAGAAAGGCGAGCCCGCGCTCGCCCTCTCCACGCCCTCGCCGGAAGCGCGCGTCATCCTCTGCCGATTCGCCGCAGCCATGGCGGCCCGCCCCGCCGGCATCCGCGCAGGGACATGGTCGCCCGTGGCGCTCGGCCTCACGGCCCAATTCGGAGATCTCCGCCTCGACGAGGCCACCACCAGCCGACCCTCCTCCACCGCGGAGGGGCCCTGCCGCCGCTGATGGAGCCGGCCGTGGGCGCCGGCATGGATCTGGGCAACGGTGACGGGAGAATCAGAGGAGGAGACGCTCGAACTGTTCGTCTGGTCGTCATCCACTCCTCCCGTTCCCCTTTGACCTGCTGGTCCAGGCGGTGCCGACACAGGCTGTGGGCCAAAGGCCTTGCATGCCATGCTCATGTTAATAAATAACTTGCTGATTAATTAGGCGTTGTGTAGCTGTAGTCCTTATATTTCTAGGAAGCTTCATATCTGCCACTGTATCTGTATTCGTGTGCGGAACCTCAGTTCGTGCTCAGTTTAGTTCGGCAATGTATCGCACTGTACATTTATAGTCTAGACCTTATGTCTATTCAAATATGAAATATCACATGTTATTTACATATTGCTTGTAGCATATTATAACATGTTTATTTGGTACAACAATTTCATTTTATTCTTTTGCATTTGAATTTAATTTCGTGCAAAGTTCTCATTAATAAAATATGAGATTAAAAAAAAAGTGTGACTATCTCGAATCATATTTGAGAATCACAAGGTAATGACATCTACTGTACAAATACAGATTATCCATTACTGTGAGGTATATTCATTTGTCATTCCGATGAATGATTATCTCCAAAGTGCTCTTCCAAATATATTGAAGTCAAAGTATAACACAAGGTACTAGATAGGCGTCTACTGACATACGTCAGACTATGCTTCCTAGTGCTGAGAGATGTACTCCATAAAATGGAGATTATGTACAATGTGTTAACTTGAAATTCGAAGATCTACACATATTTGGTTTTTAAAGCATCAGCTTTAAATTGTTCCTCTAGAGCAAAATTGTTGTTTACCAAAATAATTTTACTATCAAGTAAAATTAATAAAATGCATGATCATACATGCAGGAAAAATGGCTTGCATCAACAATAAAGAATTCCAAGAATTACAAGTTGATGGAAGTAACTATCTATCATGGGCCATGGATATGAAGATAAATTTGACTGGACGTAACCTTGGCCCTTGCATCATCACACCCCCCGAAAATGCCCCAGAAATACCACAAGTGATAAAGTATGTGGCATTACATTTCATAAGGCACCACCTCCATCCTGATCTAAAAACAGAATATCTAATGGAGGAGGACCCATTAGCTTTATGGAACTCCCTAAAGGAGAGATATGACCAACAAAGAGCAGTAATGTTGCCGGAAGCCCAGAGAGAATGGTCTCTCATTAGGTTCCAGGACTTTAAGTCTGTGGCTGCATATAATTCTGCAGTGCATAAGATTAATTCCAAACTGAGATTTTGCAATAAGCAAGTTTCAGATGAGGACTTAATAGAGAAAACATTATGCACTTTCCACCCCTCAATGAGGATATTGCAACAGCAGTATCGTCAACAGAAATATACAAAGTATTCTGAGCTTATATACACATTACTTCAGGCCGAGAAGCATGATGAACTTCTCATGGAAAATCACAATGCTCGCCCAACGGGCGCCATGCCAATCCCTGAAGCACATGCTAATGCTCATTTTACTAATAGATTTGGAAACCATAAAAGGAACTTCCGAAAATTCAAGGGAAAGTGGAATGCGAACAATGGTCAAAAGACCAACGGTCAATCTAAGGGGAATGGTCATTTCAATAAAAATAACCAAAATGACACTCTCAAACTTGTCAAATGTGTGGATGTACGAATCATCGTACTAATGAATGCAGTATGCCCGACCACCTCGTGGAATTATACATGAAGTATGGCAAAGAAGTCAAACAAGTTCATGGAAACAAAGTTGAAGCTCACTTCAACGACATACAAGACAACTCTCAAGTTGGTCCATCTCAAAGTTCTATTGAAGAATTCGAGCCAATGGACGATATCATCCTCGATGAAGACATGCTTGTGGACTACACCCAAGATGCTTTTGGAGACCTCAATTAAACTCCATAAACACTTGATATCATTTAGCCATTAAATACTACAAAATGTTATATTGCATAACGATAAGTAGAATAAAGTCTATCAGACTATGTAGAATAAAAGTCTATCAGACTATGTATATTGTATTATGTGAATCAGACATAATACTGTAACGTATTTATATTTGATATTTGTAACATAAATACAATGTTGGTGAATATATGAATAAAAATATATTCTATACATTCTATTTTATTTACGGGAAACAATCCGATGAAAAAAAATCATGTTTAAGTGGGTGGTACCACCACTACTATCATATTAAGGGAAACAAAACATTTCCAAACTCTTACTAAGAGTAAGGACGATATTATGACCGTAAATAGGCATAGCACAACAATTATTGGTTCCTAAAGAACCATATTCATACTCCCTATATGTACTATTATAGTAGTTCAAAATGCACTCTTGTGTCCTGATTATACCTTCATTCGGATTATGTTATACATACATAAAACCCGTACCTTATGTTACAAGATAATTTTCAAAACCTTGATAAATTCAAGACTTGGCAAGATTGCCTTGATCATCTGGAACAGTATGATAAGAAAATTATTAACAATTCTGTTGGTCACAACGTAAAAGTTGCAAATTCTCAAGTCATCAGACTTTATGTGCACCACATGTGCCATGAGAAAAATAATTTTAAGGCTCTCTCACCTTAAAATTACAAATGAGCTACTCAATTTTTTTGATCATATTCAAAATATGTATGTGGACTATTCAACCATTATCTGGGTCATATAGCATACCCATAATGGTGTAGCTAATATCTTTATCAAAGAATCAAACTAACCAATTGACCACTTACACAAATTTTAATATACCAACATCTTGTTGGAGACCTGCGGTCTTACACGCACAGATCTATTCTAGATCATTCCAACTGCATTCATACTGCTTCCCCTTGCAGTAAGTACGTGGAAATGAAACAAGTATTTCCTATCTGCGATATTTTGGTTCTTACCAATATCACCACTCCAGTGTATAGGATCTATGTGAGATATTACTATTTATTTATTTATCCGTCAATAATGAATATCTCAAGCTCCTATCAGGAGAATAGCTTATAACCCATACGCTGATTACACTTAATATAAGGACATTTTCGGCATCAGGGGAGATTCATACCACAAAGAATGCCGATAAATTAGAAATGTCATAAGACATTCAGTCCTCATATTCACGTACTTAAAACCTGAACATTAAGTTCAATATATTTGCAAAACATTGCAAATCTGCCACATACATTTACATATGACAAAGACATCATGAGATTACATTATGCATGCATGCAATGTGCCATAAAAAGTGGAAGTATCTCGTACCACCACTATTCTCCCCAAATGAGAGCAAAAGGGGGAGAAACATGGTCACATGAGAAATGAGTTCTCATATGTATCCGCGGAAATAGAGGAAATTATATCCTCAACTAGTAAATGTAGTTCAACCTCAAGTTGAATAAACCATAACGGATGCTCTTCATCCAAACCCAACATAAATGTGCACAACTATTTGAAGTGTTGGGAAATCGAAACACCTTGACTCCATTGTTATGGGAAATCACGAGGAGTTAAAAGATGTAAATATTATTTCCACAATTTTCGTTGATTCAACAGAATCATATAACATAAAGACTACATTTGTCGACAAATATTTATTCTTAAATTGCTAAAACCTTCAGGGCCCTGAACCAAAATCCATGGTAGAGTGCCTCATGCACTCATATATTGGTTCAAATAGAAGGAGGCAATTAAGAATAGCATTCGCTAAACAAAGAGAGGTATTTACTACAGTAATACACTCTTCTCATAAGCATCTTCCCTTTTGGAAGACAGATGAATTTTTGTTCATAATTAATGAGGTGGTGAAAAAGCGATGCTTGTAGCACAAGGGTTCACGCAGAGACCCGACATCGATTATGATGTAAAAATACCCTCTTGGTATGTGTGGAATTATGTTTCGATATTAATATTATTGGCAGTTACAAATAAACTATCCCATGCAGTTCATAGACGCGGTGATTTCATACTCATATGGATCACTCATCTTGGATACCTATATGAATGTCCAAGAACAAATCACAACATATATTGTGTAAAACATCAAAAGTCACTCCATGACTTAATAAAGTCGAAAATTGTGTGGTACAATCGACTATGAGATTTCCCTATTCAAAAGGATACTCGGATAAAGATTGCATACATGTAGTTATTAAGAAAATCCTTCCCTGGATTCTACATGACCTATGTATATGCCGATGATTTTATAATCGAAGCCTATACAACACTTGAAAAGTGTTCGCAATCATATCAAGACGGATATTATGTAGTTAAGATTCAACAGAATCATCTACCATTATCTATCAAGATAATACCATTTGTATTATTCAAATGCATATGATTTATATATAGAACAATATTGCAAAATGAATGCAAAGTTCAGGGGGAGAAAACTCCAGAACTGAATTTATTAATTATCATCCGATAAATAAAATATTATACTCTCTTCCTTATGAGTTCTCCAATGGATTTCTCATATAGGTTTTAATGAGACAAATACTATACCCACGGTATATCAAAATTTCTATATATTCCTCTTATATTTCCACAGGTTAAGAAGGATATAAGACTATACAAGATCAAAGATTCTCAAGATTTCAATAACGAAGAGCATCAAGATCAAACAAGGTTTTTCCAACACTCGAAGATATATGAAGATTTTCAAGACAATGAACGCGTTGCCCAAGGGGGAGTGTTAGGAAATATTAGCGTCAGTTTTAGGCTAATATAGCAGTTAGGATTTCCTTAGGCAAACTGCCTGCAGTTTGCGTTGGCCGTACGCTATGTATGCCGAAGAGGCACAAAACCTGTAACCGACTTGTACTACTCGCGACTCTTCGGGCACTATAAATACCTGAAGTCGCTATCAATACAAACATCCATTCACTTCATTCTCTCTCACTCTTCACAGTTTCTTCCGCCGTTCGAAAGGTCACAACGACTCAGATATTTCAGTCAGCGTTTCCTTAGCTTCGTCGAAGGAGCCAAGCGACGGGCGGCACCTGAAGATATTTTGGGCCGGCGACCGACGATCGTCTTCTATAAATACCCTTGCCATATCCGCTGCTGCTGCCGTGTTTTCCTCCTACACCTCAAAATCGATCCAGTGAAGGATATTTAGCAGAGTGAGATCGAGTGAGAGAGAGAGGCTACGACGAGCTGGTGTGTATATCAGTGGAGCTGAATATAATCGCAAGGAGACGCAGCTGGAATACGGAGAGGAAATTAGAGAGCGACGCCGGTGCGATGACACCGGTGCTGGCGATGGTGGTGATTCTACCACACGGCGGCGTGAGAGTGGCAGAGCTCGCTGGTTGAGTTGGAGCAGGCGATTCAAGGACTTGGCGTCTTATGTTGGTGATGTTCTTCATGGCGTTCTGGTGTTTGAGCTCGTATCTGTTCAACATCGTTATTATTTGAAAGCCGTGGCATAGCTAACTGAGGCAAGCATTTCTCACATCTCTCATATATTTTGTAGACTATGCTTTGATTGAATATGTGATACCCTGAGCGGTATGAGCTTTGTGTTGATATACGGGGCTAATGCGCTGGTGTCGTTACGGTGATGGATCCGTAGGAGCCACCGGTACGAGCCGGGCTTAGCACGTATTTCTGACATGCGAACAAACTGAATGTTTTTATAAAGAAAACTTGGTGTTACGAAAGTGATCGCATTGTACCGGTCACAGTACAGGTATGGGACTGTCTGAGTTCTCCGCGAGGGGCGGCCCTTGAATGGAAAGTGTCGGTGATGGATCCGTAGGAGCGACCGACATGAGTAGGCCAGGGTGTCCGGTGTCTGAGCGGGTAAAAGGGCTCTGCTCGTTCTGGAATCCTGTGTGGTTCTGGGCGAGGCTGTCGACGTCGGAGTACCCCTCTTAAGAGTGTAAAAGCGTAAATATTTACCCCTGTGATTCCCGGGTAGGGAAACTCACTTTCATGTGTGGCACCATGCTTTTTAATCTGCCTAATTAATTAACCACACAAATGATTTAATGGTATTTGGCAAAACCTAGTGTATTTTACAAATTATATGAAAGTGGATGAATTGTTTGCTGAGTATGATTTTATCGTACTCACCCTTGCTTCCTTTGTTTTTGTATGATCAGAGTTCGCAGCGGAAGACGTGGTCATCCGAGGAGTAGGCTGGACCAGTTGGGTGGGAAACGACTAGAGAATCTAGTTATTCTTGTAAATGTAATAATCTTGTAAAATAAGTTAATTGAGCTGTTGAGATCCACTGTGCTGGTTTATCCTGCTTTCTAGCCTTGCGCGTGTATAGGCTTTCGGGTCTATAGGCGCGCGGCGGCTGTCATTCTACCGGGCCGGGTCTCGGGGCGTGACACGCTGTGTGCAATGACCAGATGAAACTGCGTCCGCCTTCTTGGCAAGGTGGATACAGACAAAGGCAAGTTGTGAGAACGTCGACGACAACCAGGCAATCCACGCCTTCATCACATGCTTGTTAAAGGGCTCAAGTCTCCGACACAAGCTTGTCCGCATGCAAGTAAAGGATCTTGGAGTCATGCTTGATGTTGCTGCCATGTACGCTCAGGCGGATGATGATGCATGAGATGGCGAAAGTGCCCCTGATTTGGCTCCTAGCAAACATGCTAGTTACAAGCGCAAAGCTCCCAATGAAGATAAAGCTGGACCATCCAACGAGGTCGCCACCGCCTTCGAAGGCAAAGGCGGCAAACGCAAGTGGAAGAACAAGGACAAGGGCAAAGAAATTGCTCCCAGCAAAAATCGCATGTATATGAAGAAGCGAAGCTGTTGCCTTGCCCGATCCACGCGTCTCTAGGAAAGGTCAACCATACTTTGGGAGAATGCCGCTTCATGGACGATTTCAAGAAGGACCCAGATGTTGGCTGGAAGCCGAAAAAGGCTAAGAAAGCGGAAAAGACAAGAAAGGACGACGATGATGAGGTTGTTTCCATGTCAGAGGACGAGGACCCAAAGCCGCCTCGCAAGGAGAAAAAGTTCCCCAAGGTACACGAGCAACTCGTGTGTTTCCTGGGCACTCCTTCAGCGAAGGAAGAGAAGGCGGAACTACGTGAGCTTAACGCCACGGTGCCAGATGTTCCCCAGTATCTCAATTGGTCTGAAGCTCCAATTACATGGAACAGGGACGATCACCCTGACCGTGTGCCGCATCCCGGCAAGTACGCCCTCGTTGTCGACCCAATTGTCGCCAACTTTAAACTGACCAAGGTGTTGATGGACGGAGGCAGCAGCCTCAACATCCTTTACGAAGACACCTTGAAGCGCATGAACTTGACGGAGAGCCAACTTGACTACAGCAAAGTCACGTTTCACGGCATTGTCCGGGAAGGCAAGCCAAGTCTAAGGGAAGCATCAAACTTGAGGTTACCTTTGGAACCGAAGCAAATTACCGCACAGAGTATATTCGGTTCGAGGTAGTCCCCTTCAAGAGTGCTTACCACGCCATCTTTGGACGGCCTGCTTTCGCCAAGTTCATGGCGAGACCATGTTACATCTACAGCAAGTTGAAGATGCCTGGACCCAACGGTACATTACCGTCAACGGCAACTTCAAAAGGCAAAAGAGTGTGAACGTGGCAATGCCGCCTTCGCCGAAGCTGTCCTCCACGCAGAGGAGCTAGCCATGCTGAGAAAGAAACTGATACGTCAAAGTTGCCGGAAAAAGTGCAAACTGCGAACCAAAGCAGTCCTTCAAGGCCTCTGATGACACAAAAAGGTGGATCTGGTCAAAGGTGATAGCTCCAAGCAAGTCACCATCGGATCCGGCTTAGATGACAAATAGGAAAGCGCGCTCGTCGAGTTCCTCCGTGAGAACGGGGACATCTTTGCATGGTCATCTGCCGACATGCCGGGTGTTCCCAGGGAACTTGCCGAGCACTCTCTTAATGTCTACAAAGGAGCCAAGCCTGTCAAGCAAGGAATTAGGCGCTTTGGTGAGAAGAAGCGACAAGCTATTGGCAAGGAGATCATCAAGTTGCAGGAGGCAAAGTTTATTAGGGAGGTAGTGCATACTGATTGGTTGGCAAATCCTGTACTTGTTCCAAAACCTAATAAAGAGCTGAGGATGTGTATCGATTATACCGGTTTGAACAGGTGCTGTCCTAAGGACCACTTTGCTTTACCACGTATAGATCAGGTCATAGACTCCACAGCCGGCTCCGAGCTGCTGTGCTTTTTGGATGCGTACTCCGGGTACCACCAAATTAAAATGCGGGAATCAGACCAACTAAAAACAGCGTTCACCACGCCCTACGGAACCTTCTGCTACATTACGATGCCCTTCGGCCTAAAAAATGCCGGCGCAACGTATCAGCGGTGCATGCAAAGATGCCTTAACGAACAAATTGGCCGCAATGTTCACGTCTACATAGACGACATTGCCGTCATGTCTCGGAAAAAGGCGGATTTGCTTGAGACCTTCGAGAAACCTTGACAATCTCCGGGTGTATAGGATGAAGCTCAATCCAAACAAGTGCGTGTTTGGAGTCCTGCCGGCAAGTTGCTTGGCTTTATCGTTTCCGAACGAGGAATTGAGGTCAACCCGGAGAAAATCAAGGCAATTCTCAACATATCCAGGCCAACTTGCCTGAAGGACGTGCAGCGCCTTGCCGGCTCCGCGCTGCCGTCAGTCGTTTCATTAGCCGTCTTGGTGAAAAGGCTATGCCTCTTTACCGGCTATTGAGGAAATCCGACAACTTTGAATGGACAGACGAAGCAGATGCCGCCTTGCAACAGCTAAAGGTAGCATTAACGACTGCTCCAATTTGGCAGCACCTCGTCCAGAGGAGCCAATGCTGCTATATATCGCTGCAACCAACTTGGTTATCAGCGCAGTTATGGTTGTGGAACGCAAGGCGGAGAGGCTGAGGCATCTGAACAACGCCCTGTCTACTTCATAGTGAAGTTTTTTCCGCCTCGAAGCAGCGTTATCCGCATTACCAGAAGCTGGCTTATGGTGTTTTTTACGCCGCCAGGAAGTTGAGACATTACTTCCAGGAACATTCAATAACTGTGGTGAGCAAAGCACCTCTGGGGATATAATAAACAATGCGGATGCAACAGGCAGAGTTGCCAAATGGGGCATTGAACTTGCCGCCTTCGACATCACGTATAACCCAGAAATGCTATTAAGTCTCAGCCTTAGCAGATTTTGTTGCAGATTGGACAGAAGCCATGGATGAAATACCTCTCCCTGAATCAGAGTACTGGATCATGCACTTTGACGGATCAAAGATGCTTCAGGGCTCGGGGGCTGGTGTTGTGTGAGAAATCCTCAGGGAGAAAGCTCAGCTATGTGCTACAAATTCATTTCAAAGCAACCAACAATGTTGCCGAATATGAAGCACTTCTACATGGTTTACACATTGCCAAGAACTTGGCGTCCAACGCATTCTCTGCTATGGTGATTCAGACCTAGTTGCGCAACAGACGTGGTACATGGGATGCCAAAAGTGCAACAATGGCGGCATATCGCTCTGCTGTTGACGAATTTGCCAAGTGCTTCCTAGGATACGAGGTCCGCCACATCCCAAGGGCCAAAACGAGGCGGCAGATACACTTGCCAGATTGGGGTCTGAGCGCAAAAAGGTACCAAAGGATGTTTTCCTGGAACATCTCCACAAGCCGTCAATAAAAGGAGCTGACCTTCTTGATCCAGAGGCGGCAGAACCAGTGGAAGAGGCCAGCTATGCCGTCTACTTGGTAAAGCCGGACTGGACAACCCCATACTTGAATTTCCTGGTCAACCAAGAGTTGCCGGAAGATGAGGTGTTGAGACGGCAAATTGTCAGAAGAGCCAAGGCATTCACAATAATCAAAGGTGAACTGTACAAGCGTAGTACTACTGGAGTCTACCAACGTTGCATTTCACCAGAGGAAGGCAGAAACTTGCTGGATGAGATACATGCCGGAGTTTGTGGACATCATGCTTCGTCCCGCTCTATTGTATCAAAGCTTTCCGGCAAGGTTTTTATTGGTTGACAGCCAAGGAGGACGCGAAGATATCGTCAAACGATGTAAGGGCTGCCAACTATATGCCAGACAACCTCACATGCCGGCTCAAGAGCTGAAAACAATACCCATCACTTGGCCTTTTGCGGTCTGGGGCTTGGACATGGTTGGTCCGTTTAAGACGGCACCTGGGGGCTACACGCACTTGTTAGTGCGGTAGACAAATTCACCAAATGGGTTGAAGCTAAGCCTATTAAAAAGCTTGATGGCGCCACAGCCGCCAACTTTCTGTGGGGCATAATCTCTCGGTTCGGGGTGCCACATAGCATTATCACCGACAATGGCACGAACTTATCGCAAGGCGAAGTTGAGGAGTACTGCGACAAACATGGCATCCGGCTGGATTTGGCTTCCGTAGCACATCCCCAGGCAAATGGTCAAGTAGAGCGTACAAATGGTTTGGTTCTGCAGGAATCAAACCTCGTCTTGAAGTACCTTTGCACAGGGCAGCTGGGGCTTGGGTTGAAGAGTTGCAATCTGTCCTTTGGAGTTTGCGTACAACACCAAACAGATCAACCAAGTTTACTCCTTTCTTCTTAGTCTATGGCGCTGAAGCAGTACTGCCATCCGACATGATGTTTGACTCCCCCAGAATTCAAGCCTACGTCGAGAAGACGCAGAAGATGCAAGACAGGACGGCCTTGATCTACTTGACGAAGAACGTGACGTTGCCATTGCACGATCCGCCATCTATCAGCAGAATTTGCGCCGGTATCATAGTCGAAGAGTGCGACAACGTAGTTTTAGAGTAGGTGACCTGGTCCTCCGCCTAATCCAGGATAGGAAAGGCTTGCATAAGTTATCCCCTCCATGGGAAGGGCCCTTTGTGGTCAGCAAAGTACTGCTCAATGGTTCCTATTACTTGATGGACATACGAGATGGCTACAAGAAGAAGCGAGGACGTAAGCGGAAGCGAAGGTTGACGACAAGTATGAGGAAACCAAGCGTCCATGGAACATTGAGCAGCTACGTCCCTTTTACACTTAGCAATTTCTGATTGTAATAAGTATTATATGATTATGAAATAAAAGTCTGTGGTTTGCTCAGTCCGCCTAGAGATCATGCCATCTTTTGTCTTTTCTTGCAATCATATATCTGTCATGTCAAAAGTTACCAAAATTTTCGCTCAGTGCTAATGGTTCCAACTTTTTTGGCATTTGCCGTCCGCCGGCTAAAAATTAAGCAAACAACCTTTGCACCGCCTAATATGACTATCTGTTTGTTTGTGTGTGGGTCGCCTAGTAGTATGTCGTTGGCACCAACATGCCGGCTTTAGTCTCTGTGTCTAAACTAATTGGTATTGCACCTGGTTGGCACAGCTGAAGTAACTGAGATGAGGTTCCGCCAACATATGAAACGTTAAGCATGCAAACGCAGATACATTTTTAAGGCGGGCCACTAAAAATAAGTCTACCGCCAAGTGTAGCATAAAAGTTGGCCCAACATAAGTATATTTACAACCAGACAAAATAAACAAGTTTTTATGCGTCAACAGATTAACGCATTTTGCTTGTTGCTTTGTTCGCAGGTCAAGTCTAGGGCGTTGCCGCCTTGGTCGATGCTGGCTCGGGGGCTTGGGGGCTGACGCCGGCCTCTTCGATGCCGGTTCCGCCATCTTTGGGGCTGCTTTGTTCTGCTTCCCCTTCGCCAACTGCGGCATCCACGCCGGCAACTGAAGAAGCTCCGCCTGCAGCAAGGTGTGGGTCTGGGTACTCCTTGTAGAAGACGCGGAAATCCACCATGTTGGCCACGCGTGTGGCATAGCCAGCGACAGAAGCCATCACTTCCTTGGAATCAATGGCATCGCCATTTTCATCCTCAGTGGGCATGAATTCTGTCACCTGATGCATGTCTGCCTCGGCGTACCAGGCCTTGCACAGGGAGAGGGCAACTTTGGCGGCGCCGCGGGCAGCTGAGCGCAGCATGCTTTCATGCTCGTCGGCTGCCTTCCTCAGCAGCTCTGGTACCGCGTCAAGGACAACAGGATCGCTGCCTTCGCTCGGGTAAAACTTGGCGGCGAACGCTTGCCCGGCGTTTATGATGTCGGTGACCAGCTCACCAACTTTCAGGACGCGGGCTAGGCGGGGTGAGTTGTCCTCCGCGTCGCTCAAGTTTGCTGGGGCTGCAAGGAGAAAAATTTCAAAGTTAAACTCAAGCCAGCAAGAATGTCCAAAAATACAATCTCAAAAAAAAAAAAAAGAATGTCCAAAAATACAAGCATGAACGGAAAGGCCAGAAGTTTACCAAGGACGTGGTCATGGATGGCGTTGATCTCATCCAGATGGCCGGCAAGGGTATCTTCGGCTAGTTTCACAGCCTTGGAGTGATTCTCTTGCTGGAGCTTGGAGGTCTCCGTCACCTTGGCAAGGTTGTCGGTCAGATTTTTAATCTGGTCCGTCAACTTGCTCACAGCGGTGCCATGGTTCATATCCCGCTCCTCCAACTCCTTGGCGTGGTCCGCCTTCTGCTTCATGACCTCCTGGGCAAGATCTGCAGCTTCGTTCATCAAAGCTTGCATGTTAGCTGAGTTCTTGAGGACATCTTGCACAATGCTTAACAATTCTACAATTACGATCAAAAAGGAAAAACTCCGGCTAAAATACTTGTCGGAGAAATCGTGGAAAACTTGACGGATGAGAAGAAGGCAAAGAAGTTCTAACCTTCATCCTTCTTGCGCGCTTCTTCAAAGCTTGAAAGTTGGGCGTTCTTCAGCTCCAGTTCTTGCTGGAGTTCCCGGACCTCTCTGTTCTTGGTCTCCGCGGCAGTAAAAAGCTCGCGGTTGGAGGCCAAGGTAGCTTGCAAGAAAAGTGGACACAAAGGTTAGGTTTTAAAGTCATAGTGGACCACTCCACCGGCTAAACCAATGTTTTAGCCGACAAAGTAGTCGGGGGCTACAACTATGCACTATTTTACCTCAAGCTGTCCCTGGAGAGTGTCTTGAAGGGTCCTCATGTGCTTGTACCAATTCTTGGTACCATCGCACATGGTTTGCAGCGTGTGCCGCGCATCCATCGTGTCCCCGCCAACTGCAGGGTTGGGGTGCGAGGTCGCTCCGCCAAGTTTCACCTTGGCTACCTCTGCCGTTTCTTTCTTCATGGCCATAATACGAGCGGCATCATTAGCCGAAGCTTCAGCCGTTCATAGGGGTGTGCCGGCAGCAACCTTCTTGCCGGCCGCCTTCTCCGCGGCAGTTTGGCTCGAGCCAACTATCCTTGTCCTGTCCGCCTGAAAAGTTCCCGGGCATAGCACCACGGAGGGGTTGGCGGCAGGAGTGGCGGGTGCGGTTGCCGGAGAAGGCTTAGCCGGCTTGAGTCTGCCGGCTGCTACCTTCACATTGGCGCGCAGTTTGGGCATAACAGGCCTGGCACTGAGGGAAGAGGTAAACAAGTTAGCGATTGAACAGCTTAAAGTCAAATGAGCCAAATGCGTAGTAGCTTACCATTTGGTGGGGATTTTGTCCCCCAAAATCTCGTCCTCCGCCTCAGTGGTGACGGCGGCTTTCTTCTTCTTGTCCACTTCCCTGGTGGAGATGAGCTTGCACTTCCTGGTCTTCGCCCCAGCGTTGTAGTAGCTGGGGGCCAAGTCCTCCTCCGTCAAGGACTTCAGCTGGACAAGCAAAGTCAAGTTAGCCTTGACATCAGTGAGGAAAGCAAGTACAAAAGTAACGGAAGTTCCGCCTTACCTCTGGGGCTGGGTTGTCATGGGTGAACATGGCGACGCTCTCGACCGCCTTTATGAACCTCGGCTGGATGAGTTCTCGCAGCCGGAAAAGCAGCACACATTCGCCAAGTGTGCCGTCAGACGCCTCCGCCTTGTACTCACACATCTTGAGCGGGCGGTGGCGCAAAGGCATGATCCGCCTTGACAGCCAGCACAAGACGGTGTCGACTCCGTCAAGGTGGGGAGGGACCATGGTCTTTGTGAGAAACTCGATCCGCCTAAAAGCTAGGCGGAGTTCCTCCGGAAGGTTGGTGGCCGGCTTCTCGTCCAGTGGGCTTGATGCTCTAGAGGGGAGTTGACAAAAGGCGGAATGCCCACCGTCTTGCCGGGAGCAGGGATATCTTTGCAGTAAAAGAAGGTGCTGGTCCAATTCTTTACGGATTCTACCTAAGGGATCTTCGGATACCAGTCACCTTGGCGGCAGTTGAAAGTTACACTGCCACAGGTTGCCATCACACCGGCAGAAATAGTTTGCCGGCGACAAATAAAGTAGTACTTGAAGGCTTCTACTGTGGGTGCTATACCTAAGTAGCCTTTGAATAATGCTTGGAAGCCGGCTAAAACTAGGATGCTAGTGGTTGCAATCCATAGTGCTGGAGCACGGCAGAAAAGAAGGCGGAGGGCGGCAAGCTCATACCGCGTAGGAGGTGGGAGGTCAGGACAACCCTTTCCCCTTCCTCTGGCTCGGGGACAGCTTCCTCTCCTGGTAGCCGCCAACCGCACTCAGCCTGTGGCGGCAAGAAGCCGCCTTCCTCCAGTTGCTTCATGTAAGCTTCCGTCAAACATGACGGAAGCCAGTACCTAGAGCCGAGATCGGCAACTTCCTCTTCCTCGTCGCTGTCCTCGCCGGCGGCAGCCTCGGGGTCGGCCACTGGCATGGGATCCGCCGTCGCCAGTGGGGACACGGAAATGGGGGAGGAGGGTGTCTCCGTTGCGACCACCGTCGCCGGAGAAGAAGATGGTGCCCCACCCGTGGCCGTGGCGGGGAGCGAAGAACTTGAAGGGGCGGAGCTTTCCGCCGCCGCCGTACCAGATCCAATCGCAGCAGCTGCTGCTGCAGCCGCCGCCGTCACCTCCATTGTTGGGCTTTGCTCGCCGCTGCTCGCCATGTGGCTGGGTGTGACGCTCGATGAGGGCTCGCCGGAGTTGGGTGTTGCGCTAAGGGAGAGCTCGAGCTGTGGGCGCGGAGGGTTCTGGGAGAAGAATGCGAATGGGGCAGAGCGGTGAGGTTTGGGGATCCATTTATTCCCCTTGCTCCGCGATTCATGCGCGAAACGGGCGGATGCAGGATCTTCGCCACGTGCCCACGATTTGCACGTCGTGGCAACGGTGTGCAAGGTTGCCGCCTCGATTCTCGCGCGTAGTGGGAAGATCATCATGAGGTTCAGACTGTCGTGGACCCCATGACGTCATCCGCCAATATTTGACAGAAATTGTCAGTTTGACAAGACCACACGAGGAAGATTCCTGACAAGCAGTCAGGCCGTCTTTCCCATGTTGGCAGCTTTGTTCCGGCAACATTTGTTGGACCGCCGCCTATTTTTTCAGCGGTGGAATGCTTCAAGCTCTTCAGACGCCCACAAGACAAGATGGAGGTTATCGGCTAAAGAAGACGGCGACTGAAGAAGTTAAACCCTTCCAGGGGCTAATGTTGGGGTTATACCAACTAGGGGTATCACCAACATGGCAAAACTGGCTAGTCCAGGGTGGCCCGCAGTGGTGGTTAAGGCTTTGCCTGCCGGGCGGCCCAGTTAGCCGGCAACTCAAGGTAGGCGGATGCCGGCAAGACGGAGGCCCAAGACCGAAGCCCAAGAAGCCATCAAGACTTAGGCAGTAGGCGGCATACTTGCCGGATGGGTTTAGGACTCTATATACTTGTCGGATACGTTACAACCTTGTACCCCTGCGTCTGGCCGCCTATATAAGCCGGACCAGGGACGCTTCTAGGGCATACTTTTGTACTCATTGTAACCTGACTAAGGCGATTGCCATTATAGTGAGTTATAGCAGCACGTAGGGTTTCGCCACCGTTGCGAGATCCGAAGCTGGGTAAACTGCCTTGTTCAATCCCGACCTCGACGGCGCTCCCTTTTACCCCCTCGGTTAACCAGCGGCTAGAGGACCCCATCTCCTATCTATGATGCCGATACGACGACATCTTTGATGAAATGATGGTCTGGCTTGGATGGGGAGAATCATGCATCTTTCCTTCAACACAAGCCCTACAAAGACGATCTCTAGAAAAAGAAACATTGTCTTTTAGTCCAAGAATGTGGCCACCCTTGTGAAGACTTTGCAAAGTTCTCATGTTGACATGGGACAAGCGGCGATGCGACAACCATCCCACGTCGGCCTTTCCGAATAGGCACATTGCTTGAGTGTTGGTAGACCCCGAAAAGTTCACCACAAACAACTCATTTTCAACATACCCAACGAACATGACCTTTAGAGTCTTGCTCCTCAAGAGTACCACCATATCAATAGTAAAATGGACATCAAAATTCATCTTATTAAGTGCACGAACGGACATAAGATTGTAACCGAGGGACTCGACAAGCATGACATTTAAAAGGGTGATATCCTTTGCAACTACCACCTTGCCGAGACCCTTTACCTCCGCTTTTGATTTATCACCATAGGAGATGGAAGCTTGATTTATATTTGGTCCCAACTCCGTCATAATCTCCTTGCTTCCGGTCATATGACTAGTGCATCCACTATCAACCACCCATTTAGACCCACCGGAAGCATAGTCCTACATGGAATCATTGCTTGGATTTAGGTACCCATTTCTCAATGGGTCCTCTTTTGTTAGCAACAAGGGTCTTAGGAACCCAAATAGAATAATCAATGTAACCATCATACAATCTTAGAAGTTGCTGTCACTCTCCCAATCTTAGAAGTTGCTGTCACTCTCCCAGATTAACAGGGCCATGAACCCACTATCTAGCATAAATACCCTCCTTCCATTTGTGTGGCTTTTGCTCAAAAGCATGAGCAACAACCTTTTCTTTACCTTTGGGAGTAGAGGTCTTGGCACTAGTGGCCTTGGCAAGATCCACCTTCAACCTAGCATTTTCCTCAATAACATTTGCATGATCACAACAGGGAATATAGGTACTAGGTGAAGTAGATTTAGAAAGTTGAGTTTGAAGTTGCTCATGAGACTTGACAAGGTTGGAGTGTTCACTTTCCAAAGCCTTGTGAGCCTTGTCAAGCTTCTCCAAATCCTCAAGAAGTCTATCATTAGCAGCCACAAATTCGACTTTCTCCTTTTTAATCACTTTATATTTAGCAAAGACATGATCTCTATCCTTAATGATTTTAGCAATTATTTCATCATTTTTATCATCAAGAGACTCAAGTCTTTCCTCAAGAGTAGTTCTATATTCACTCTCTTCTTCAAGAGAAGCATTCAATGATTCTATGGAAGCATTCAAGGATGTTATGGTGAGAGAATCCTCTCTCTCAATTTTTCCTTTTTCTTCAAGGAGTTCTTCGGCCCCACTAAGTTGTCTCAAGAGAGACTCAACATGTTCCTTAGCTTCACCTTGCAAGTTAGCCACAAAAGTATCGAAAGCATCGAAAGCAACAAGTTCTTTCTTAACCACAAGACTAGATTTATCATTCATTTCATGCATGGTCTTAGATGTAGAAGATGATACCTCGGTAACATGAGCCATGAGGCAACGAGCGTTGTTGATGGAGAGATTTTCATTGGGGGATTCAAAGAGAGAAGATGATGAAGTTGAGACAACAGCTAAAGCAGCCACCTCGTTGGTGGGTTCATCTTCTTCTTCGGAATCTTCGGAAGGATACTCCTCTTGAGCCACCAACACAATTCTCGGTGCCTTCTTGAAGAATGGCTTCCTCTTGCTAACGGGCTTCTTTTGAATCAACTTTGAGTGATCCTATGGGACAAGTCTTCCACCATGTTGTTCTCGGTTTTCATAAGGACAATCCTTGATGAAGTGATGCTTGTCATGACAATTTTAGCAAGTCTTTATCCTATTAGCAAACTCCTTCTTCCCACTTGGATTGTTCTTTAGATCAACTTGAGCCTTTGCCTTGGCCGGGTCACGCCAAAAAGTCCTTGTTGCAAGAGCTATGTGACCATGGAGGGCTTGTTCAAGATCATCGGGGGGAATGTTGCTTGGGCATGCTTCAATTTCCACACTATCATTAAGGCTCACTACCTTGGCCTTCAAAGCAAGTGAGGGACCTTGTTTCATTCCCATGGCCCTAGCACGGTTGTCTAGAGCATTCTTGGTGGCAACCTTGGAGGCTTGCACTTCTTGCATGACTTCATTAGATGACATAAGAAGATAGTTGTGTCTTCCTTGTATGGCCTTCAATTCAATGGGCTCGAAGGGCATGAGAGCATTCACATACTTCCTCTTGATCCAACCATCCTCCACATAGGTTGCACCAACATTATAAAAGGCTTTGGCAAGAATCTTGAGTCTTCCATACATCTCCTCATGACTTTCATTATCAAGCATGTAGAAACCTTCGGCCTCATTGCTCAAGGCATCAAATCTATTCCTCTTCATGCTATCATTTCCAAGAAATGCCACCTCAAGGCAATCCCAAGCTTCTTTGGCGGTGGAGACATGTTGAATGTGATGCATGCCATTTTCTCCAACGGCAAGTTCAATCATGTGGAGAGCAGAGGCATTGAGTTGTTTCTCGGCCACCTCTCTTCTTGACAAGTTGTTAGGATCCACTACCTTGTAACCACATTGAATGATCCTCCAAAGCTCGATAGAGGAACTGTTGACATGAGATTTCATTGAGTGTTGCCAACTAGGAAAAGCCAATGCATTAAGCTTAGGTGGAGGATCTAAAGGGTTTATGCGGGTATAAGGGATAGGTGGGTTGGGAGAGTACACATGAGAAACCGCATGGTAACCTTCCTTCCCACCATCATGCTCGGATGTGGATGGAGGGGGATCTTTAATTTTGGTTTCTTCATCCCCCTTGGTAAGTTCGGCTTCTTTAGCCTTCTTTCTTTTCTCTTTTTCCTCCTCGGTTTCACCGTCATTGGAGTTGGCGGAGTCCTTTTCCTCTAAAGGAGTGATGGTCTCCGAAGGAGCCTTCCCATTTGTGAGTTTCATGATCAAGTCACGTATCTCATCAAATTTGACAACCATGGACGATTTCAATGATGTTTCTATCGTTTTGAGATCGGCCATGGATGCCGGAGAGTCTTGGTCCTTCGTGGAGTCATCATAACTTGTCATACTTCTCTTAGGCGGTTAAGCCCAACAAGAGAGCCGTGGCTCTGATACCAATTGAAAGGATCGGCATGACACCTAGAGGGTGGGGGTGAATAGGTGCTACTTCAAATTTTAGTTCTTTTTCAAATTAGGCTTGACACAAAAGGTAAATTCTCTATATGTGCAACTGATGCTTGTCGTGCAGTACACGTCCGTTGGGAGACCCCAAGAGGAAGGTATGATGCAGTCTAGCAGCAAGTTTCGCTCAGTATGAAACCAAGGTTATCGAACCAGTAGGAGCAGCAGCACTTCTGAAGGTTGTTGGCGGCTCGCACGGCGCAACATGATCACCAACATGGAATCTGCACACAACACAATCAAACTACTTTGCCCCAACGAAACAGTGAGGTTGTCAATCTCACCGGCTTGCTGAAAACAAAGGATTAAACGTATGGTGTGGAAAATGATGTTCAATTGCAGAAAATGAAAAGGAACAATGTTTGCAGTTTCTGGTTGTTTAATCAATGTAAAAGAATGGACCGGGGTCAACAGTTCACTAGAGGTGTCTCTCCATAAAAGATAACTAACATGCTGGGTGAACAAATTATAGCTGGGCAATTGACAAATATTGAGCGCATGACAATGCATATATATGACATGATGACTATTATGATATTTAATTGGGCATTACGACAAAATACATAGACCGTTATCCAACAGCATCTATAACTAACAATCCACCGCCGGGCTGTCATCCGAGTTCCCCGTTGGTATTAAGTTGCAAGCAACGGATAATCGCATTAAGTAAAGTGCGTAATGTAAACAAATACATATGACCGTGGACATAGCATTGTTAGGTTATCCCTAGTGGCAACAGCATATCCGCAATCTTAGAAGTTGCTGTCACTCTCCCAAATTACCGGAGGCATGAACTCACTATCTAGCATAAATACTCCCTCTTAGAGTTACAAGCATCTAGTTGGCCAAAGCATCTACTAGTAACGGAAAGCATGCAAGATCATAAATAACATAGGGCATAGATTGATAATCAACTTGACATAATATTCAATATTCATCGGATCCCAGCAAACACAACATGTAGTATTACAATAATATGATCTTGATCATGTAGGGCAGCTCACAAGATCTAAACATGATGGCACAAAGTGGAGAGACAACCATCTAGCTACTGCTATGGACCCGTAGTCCAAGGATGAACTACTCATGCATCACTCCGGAGGTAGGCACGGTGATGTAGAGCCCTCCGGTGATGATTCCCCTCTCCGACAGGGTGCCGGGAAGAGGTTCTGGACCCTCCCGAGCTAGGGTTGACGGCGGCGGCGTCTCTGGAACTTTTCATGGATAATGGCTCGGGTATCTAGGGTTTTTGCATCGGGAGGAATAAGTAGGCGAAAGGGCGGCGGCTGACGACCCCCGTGGGGCCCACACCACCCTAGGGCGCGCCAGAAGGGGGGCCGCGCCCTGGGTACGTGTGGGGCCCACGTGTGGGGCCGTGCCCCTCATGCCCCTCACGTGCCCTGTGGCAACCCCTTGGCCTATAAAAGGAGGACCAAGGCACGGTGAGGGGGGAGGACGAAGCACAAGTGCAATCAGAGCAAGACTAGACTAGGGCTGCCAAGGTAGAGAGGAAGGTGATCTCCTCCGGGTCAGGATCTGTCCTTCTTCTACCTCCAGCCAAAACCCTTCCGGGTACCTCACCGGAAGGACTCCATTGTAAGCCACACTATGAAGACTCCATCAATCCAGACATGCAGGAGTAGGGCTTTTAGCCTCCGGGCGGCCTGAACCTGGGTAGCTCCTTGTGTCCCTTTGGTTGCATGCTTTGATCGTGGAGAGGAGAGCTTGATCCCGACTCCGCCCACGAAGACGATTCTCAGCCTCCTTCGCGCCCTGTGCCGAACCTAAAAGGGGGTATCCTCTACTCCTGGTGTCCGTGCATCGAGACACGACATCTGGCGCGCCAGGTAGGGGGCGCAAGCGCTGGTTTCTTCTTCGTCAAGATCATCGACAAGCTCGTCGCCCCCAGCTTCAAGGTCGTCGTCGAGTTCTCCTTCTTTCGGCCCAAGATCTGCGTCAAGCTTTCCGGTCAAGACAAGGTCTGCGTCTGCTACGACCAGGCAGAATTCTCCGGCCAAGATGACTCGGAAAAGGAAGGGAAAGGCAGCTTTGGAGTTCTTGCGGTATCCTGGCCTCGGCTTCGTTCTTGATGAGTCTTCACCAGTTCCAGCCGCAGAAGATCGTACCTCTGGAATCCACTTCGTTCCCCCTGCCGCTTATGTCAGCTCTTTGGTCAGCAAGGGAAGACCTGAGGAAAGTGCCACGAACATTGACGTTCCTCCTTCTCCATGGACGCATGGATCGAAAGAGGAACTCTGTTCTGACGCACCGGCACCAGTGCCGCTTTTGGAGGAAGAAAGCCTCGACCAGGACTCAAAAAGCGAGCCTCGGCAAGAAGATTCTCTCACCTATGTTCCGCAAGAAATACACATTCCTCCTGGCAAGAACGGAAAGCCTGGAGTATGTTGCGTGTATCACAGATCTGACAGGCATAGCCTTGAAGATTGCCGGCAGTTCAATGACATCCAGATACGCCAGAAGAACGGTGACTGCTACACCTGCGGGGAACCGGGGCACATCAGCCGAGATTGTTCCCTTGGCATGAAGTCCAAGAAAGCCAAGAAAAGCACTGCAGCTGGAATTCCCCAGACGGGAAGATCTTTTCGGACTTTCGCCAATGCCTCCACTCAGACTGAGGAGCCCACAGAGTCTCGTCCATCCCCGACATCGCAACAGGCACAAGGCAGTCAAGGACTGACTGCAGCCAGCTGGGATCAAACCTTCATCTGCGGAGATTTGACCGGAGGAGAGTGGGATCTCCCGGGTCACATCGTCACGGTACAGCCAGGACCTAGCGGACCCCCTCAAAAGTACTGGATTGCCAAGTGGCTAGCATCAGGATCCCGCGGGTAAAACCGCTTCAGGGTCTCCGGACCGGCGCATGCCAGTAAGTTTGTCGGGTCATCAAGCAAGAAGCATCTGGATCCAGTAAACCAAAGCAGCAGCAGGGTCTCCGGACCGGCGTCTCCAGTACGCCAGCAAGTCACCGGGTCACCATTTGGGTGGTCCCCGGGTAACTCAAAGCAAGCAACATGATGGTCTCCGGACCGGCGTAAGCCAGCCAGTTATGCCCTTAGTCGGCATGAGAGGCTATCTCGGATGGAAGCCTTGTCCCCGCCAAGAATTGCCGGGCAAGGTAGAATTATGTCTGAAACACGGCATAGAAGACCCGCCTTGGCGGCAGCGCGACCAAACTATTACCGAGGTAGCCTGAAGGAATCATAATGCGAGCTAAGTATAAACGTGCTTGCACGGGCTTGTTCTCGGGTACATCTGTTTTATGTGCTTTGGCTAAGGCGAAAGCGGGCGTGATCCTGGGGCAGCGCCTTCGCGATGACACTGTCAGTTTCCCTCAGGCAGTGGAGTCGTGGGCTGAGGTCCGTGCGGTCAGAAGGCGGTGGGTCCTTTGGGGGGTTGCGCCCTGTGCTCGCATCTCAGAACAGTCTGAGTGCCCACGGCTGGTTAGCGCTCACACCTTTGGATCCTTCCCGAGAGCGTTAAGCCCCCATGAGTATAATAAAACTTATGTATCTTGGGAAGAAGTTATTTACATTCAAAAGCATGAGTTCATAAGCCAGTTGGCAACATCCGTATAAAAGCATGGTTCACGGCCTTTGGTATTGTCCTTTTCAGGACTCTACAGGTTCACGGGTCATCCTCGCGGGAAAGGCGCTCCAAGATCTCCTCCACCTGGCGGGACACCTCTGGAGGGAGTGGTGCTTCGGGCTCAGGCGCCTCCAGCTCGGGCAAGAGAGAAAGTTGCGGATTCCGCCGGTTAAGCGCCGTGACGAACCGGGTCGTCACCTGTCTTATGGCCTGCTCCCCAGCCAGGCGGGTAGCTCTGCTGGCCTGCTCCCTGATGCCCCTGATGAGCGAGGCCACACACTGCAAGAACCCGGGGTAACGAGTAAAGGAGGTGGAGTGATCCTTCATAAGAGCAGGCGGAGAAGTCACCCCCAAGTTCTTGAACTCCTCCACGATGTCCAAGGATCCGTGGTTCATCTTGAGCAAGATGTTGGAGTCCTCGCGGCGGTGGAACGTGAACCGCTGCTGCTCCTTCTCCAACGCATCTTTCGCCTTCGCCAGTTCAGCTTGCGCTGTTTTCAGCTGGTCGGACACCTGCTCGTGCTGGTGCCAGGCAATCTGGGCCTGAGACTTGGATGCTTCCATTGCATTCCGCCCGTCTTCCAGCTCTTTGGTCTCTTTCTTGCGAAGGATGGCCATGCGCCTGTCTTTCTCCTTCCAATCGTCGATCTTGTCGCCCAGTTCTCGGATTTTCCTCTCCATGGCAAGGCGGCCCGCCGTTGCGTCCTTCTTGAACTGCGCCGCTACATTGAGAGCTTGCTTCTGCGCCTCTACCGTGGCAGTCATCGGCCCGATCCGAGCGGATAAGCTATCTCTCTCGTCCCTAGCTCGCTGAAAATCCTTGGTGGCTTGTTCGCGCTTCCTCCTCTCGCTCTCAAGATCGCTCTGGAGTTTGGAAACCTGCCTGCTCAGCGATGAGACGGCTCTGCTCTTGGATCGAAGGTCATGCTCGACCTCAGTGCGGGTCCAGCTAGCCACATTCTCCAAGCTCTGCTCAAGACGGGCTTCGTCCTCCGCTGCTCGGATCTGGAGCTCCTCAATGGTGCCGAGGTAACGGCGCTCTTCGCCTTCCAGCTCGGCCTTCTGCTGCTCCAATTCTCGCTCGCGGTCGGCTATTCGACGCTCCCGAGCGTAGAGCAGCTCTTCGTCTGCCGCCAACTTCAGCTCTCTGGCGCCGAGAGCCTCCTCGCCCAGGGCAAGCTGCTAGTCGCAAGCTCGCGGGTGCTACCCGCCACCGGAGGCCGGGGGCACCAACCGCGCCAGTTCGGTGCGGGCAAAGGACAGGAATTCCGAGACGCTGGAGAACGTCTTGGTGAACCCGGGGCCTTCCTCGTCTCTCCCGGGTTCAAGACGAGCTTCGGCATTTTCGGGGGCCGTGTAGCGCCCCGACCCGACTACTATACAGTGATGCTGTGTGTCACCGGTTAAGCGATACAACCGAAGGTTACGGGTTTACCAATCCCCGGCCAAAACCTTTGGCAGGTGTTGCTCGGAATTGATCATCGGCAACACAACACCCCGATTGATGCCTTAACACAGGCACAGCTATCATAGTATAATAATAAGATCAAGACTTGTGGAACAACTGGCACAGCACAGACTCTACGACACAAATCAATATAATTCAACTCTTATAATAGAGAAAGATAGCAAATAATACAACCAGGGGTCACGGACCCAACAATACATCAAGCGGAAGCGAATTAGGTTGTTCTAAACAACAAGAACCAAATATGGCCTAAGAGGCCTACAGATAAACACTCCAGCGCCAGCTGTTCCGGGATGTCCCAAGCTACCACCTGGGAACCCCAGACTACTCGTCGACGTCCACAAAGAACCCACCTTCGAGGGCGGTGAAGTCTTCCTCTGAAACAAAACAAACGACGTTGAGTTCGACGAACTCGCAAGATTAAATATAGAGCATTAGCTCGATGAGGCTTTCAAAGTTTTATGGCTCTTTTGCATAAAGCTGATTTTATTTAATGAAACATGATCCAATGGCATCGACTAATGAGAGTACTTTTTAAAAGAGGGGTAAGAAGTGACTCTTTTCCTTTACTCAACTTTCTCACCATCACCATCACCATCATCATAGTACCTGTTCATCAAAGGCACCTCCCCGAATCACCCTCGAGGAAGTCAACCTTACAATCTTGCATGGTACCTTTAGTACCCAATTTTAATCATTCCGTTCATGTTATTCTATGGTCTTATCGTCTATTCCCAAGTCGTCCGTAACCGTGGACACGGCTTTTCGAAAAGATTCAACCCTGCAGGGGTGCACTGTGTTTACCTTCGGTACCGCCCGACTCATTGCCTGATCATTAGCTCTCTTCCGGGGAAAGCCGGCTGAGTGGGAACGGTTACAACCTTTACCTTGTTAAGTACTAACCCAGGATCATCAGTGGGGATAGGGCTGCCAGGATCACAACACCCCGCCCTATCGCCACTAATTTTCCTAAACACCACCATCCTCATTCTCAGTCTTGTTTACCATCTCGACGCACGCGCAAATGGAAAACCGAACTAGAGGACCCTGGCTAGTCCCGCTCAAGTTAGTTGGTCGATAGGGGTTCCATATAGCCCACCGAATGGAAGCGCGCTCAGTCTTGGTTCAAGAGGTAAAGAACTCGCACTTAGGCGGTGAGAACGAGACAACCCACCACATTCCATGTGGCCTCTCATCCCCACCTTTAAGCATTTTATTATCCATCACCACAATTCTCCACCATCAATCTCATCTCAAACCTGTTTCCAACATTTAGTAACCAAAGTACTGCTATGCACTTAACTAAGCATGGCTAAGCATCAACATAGCATATTAAATATCTCGGGCCAACAATACAAACCTATGGATAATAGGAGGGAAGCAGATAATGGCATAGGGAACTTAATGCAACTATAGGATACTCTAATCCAACAAAAGTGACATTTGGAACCGCATGCAATATTATAGTGGAGAAAATATTTGCGGAAAACATAGGATAAGATATGCTCAGAGGGGGGATTACGCTTGCCTTGTTGATAGAAAGGTAGTAAGAATCATCGAAGAATTGTGGTTGCACCTCAACTCCTTGATCTACCGAAGCACAGACAACACCGGAAAGGAAACAACATAAATACACGGATACAAGTAGGTGCAATGCACACTCATGATGACATGACATTTTAATGCAACTAAAGGATCCTAGACATGATCATCGAGTTAAATGAGTGTCCCGGGATATATTTAGGAATTATTCGGTTAACCACCCATATTTATCTTAATGACCAACATGTTGTTCTAGTTATGACCAGTACCACAAAATGATTGTACATGCATGAGAATGATGTTTTCTGTTAGTATTTAACTTGCTGATCATTGTGATATGTTGTTTGCAATTTTCGGAGCAAATATGAATATTTGGTGAGTATTTCAAATTGCTATTTGAATCTGTCATTTCAGGGAGAAAGCAACTTAGTAATATTACCAAAGTTCAATATCGGTTGGCGATACTTGAAAATAGATGGCAAAGGTTCCTCTGAACATTTTGAGCCATTCAACATAATTTGTGGAATTATTTTGGATTGAATACGAATTTCCAGAGTTGCAGTTTATAATTCCTCGTGGAATTATGTCCTTTTGATAAGTATGTTAAACAGCGATAGAATTATTTATAAAACTCCGAAAGAAACGAGGTGAAAAGGAAATTAAATTGGTGCTGAACAATTTTCGGAATTTCCGATTTGTTTGAACTCGGAATATCCGAGGGACTGAGAAACATGCATTTCTGCGTACTGTGATTATTCGGATAATCCGGTTGGTTTAGAACCGGAATATCCGAGCTGGGGACACAGGACGACGAACGCGGTCGCGCTCGTGTGCCTTGTGCGCAACCGACGCGAGGGAAAACGGTGATGCGACGAACCAGACCAGGTGGGAGAGGAAGAGAGGTGCGGCGGACTCAGAGGCTCACCCTCGTCGCGTGTGAGCATCCGGCGGGGGCGGGGAAGGTTGGAGACGACGGCAATGGCGCGGCGGATCACCGCCGGCCGTGAGGAAGAAGATGGACGGCGGCGATGATTCCGTGCGTTCCGGCACGATTCCTTCTGCGTGGAGGTAGGGCACGGCTCGGCGGAGCTTGTGGCGGTCTCGGCTCGTCTCGGGGAAGCCTGCAGCGGTGGCGAGGCATCGGTGACGACGAGCTCGGCTTCGGCTTCGTGGGGAAACGAGAGGGAGAGATGGGGCAGGTGGGCGAGTGAGGCGGGAGAGGCAGAGGCTCGTGGGGGGGCCTCCTTCTTTCCTCGACGCGGCAGGATGAGCAGAGGGGCCCGTGTGGGTGACATGCCGTGGCGCAGGGCATGGAGCACGGCGACGTGGCTACAGGAAGAAGATGACGCTTTCCTGAAAAACCCCCTGGCTGCATTTCTTTATTTACGAAGAAGTCCTTGCCTCCTTTTCTTCTGGATTTCGTCCTGGTCTTTCCTTGGCCCATTTAATTCAGGCCCTTAACCATTTCAAAATTTGGTGAAACCTTGCACAAATTTCTTATTTGGTGTAAAGAGCCACTGGTAGAAATTGCAGCCCATTTGGAGAATATTTTTAGAAGTAACTTGTTTCAATTTATTTTCTGCCAAATTTTTAGAACAATTATTTGGGGCATTGAACCATCTCCAAATCTTATGCAAATTTGTAGTAACTCCTTATTTGACATAAGGAGGCATTGGTAGAAATTTGAGCTCAATTGGAGAAAGTTTGTAGAGCAAACTTGTTTTACTTTCCTCTCTGCCATCTCATTAAAACATTTAATTGAGGTACTAAATCTATTTCAAAACTTATGGAAATATTTGTGTAGCCTCCCCATATCAAAATGAAGCTCCCCTAATTTTTCCAGATTATTTTAAACTCATTTGGTAGGAAAATAAAATATGAATTGCTCACGGGCAATTTGAGTTCCTCCCCATTTGTTTTATTTTACAAATCAAAATAGTTTGTCAAAATTATCTTTGGAACTTTTGGAACTTCCTTGACAAATATAAGATGTCAAGATATTTGGTTTTGCAAGTTTGAGTGCTTCCATTGTTTTGAGATTTTGTTTAAACAAGTTTAGCATTTTGTTTTCCAAAGTTACCAAACCAATTTTGTGTGTTGTTTAGTCACTTAATATGGATGCCATGATGCACAATAAAGGAAAAGCGAAAATTTTACTCAGGTTTTTAGGTTCTCAAATTTCGGGCTGTTACAATTCTACCTCCTTACAGGAATCTCGTCCCGAGATTCTTAGAGTAGGAAAGTGGGAAAGTGGTTACGACAGTACTACACGACTTCTTGCTTCAGGTGGCGTCTTTCTTGAAGAGGTTGACCGAGGGCATCATGAAGATCTTCATCGGCTTCACTTCGAGGTCACTATCAAAGTACACCATAGGAAAGAAGGAAAACTCACCGGAAGGATGGACCTTTGAGAAGATACCACGACCGAGTACCTCCTAATAGAACTTAGGATGAGACTTCGAGCATCCCTTGAATTGACAGTTAGGAGACACATGCGGGTGACGGAAGATTGATAAGGAGTTTTCGGTTGGCGGACAACTGTTTCTCAAAGATTCGAAATATGAACTTTGCACAAGGCTTTGAATTTCTGAAGACGAATGTTCAACAAGAGTCCAACAGAGGAAGAGGGGACTTAACCTATACGGCTTGAGTAGAACTTTCCTCACGGACGAGCATTTCAGATCACCGGAGAAAGATCGGGAAGATGGACCAAGAGAACTTGGGAAACTGACTTCATAACTCCGAGAATGTTAGTATCAGGGGAACTTCTTGGTGTTATAGACATCGGGGACAAGCTTCTTGAGGATCACCAACCGTCGTTTCTGATTGCGATTCAGATCTGGTTAGGTGTAGAGATACTTCAGACTCAGCTGTAGGGATAGAAAGTCTTTGCAAAGGATAACAACGGAGTACATTTGGTAAAATCCCAAGAGCTAGACTAGCATGTATAACTCCAAAGGAGGAACAAGATTGCGGAATTCACATATTAGCAACTTGTCAAAAGACATCTGCACCTACATGAATTACTTGCATAGAGACACAGTTGAGCCCTTGTTGGGAAACATCAAAGAAGACAAAAGGATTTCTTGGAATCCTTCTCCTTCTTGAACAGTTCCACTAGTGGCTGGGAGGCATAGTTGAAATTTCTCAAGGAAGGGAGGTAACAACGTACCATACCAAGAATATTTTGCACATACAGGATTTGAGTTGGGATGATTCCGAGGAGACAAGACAATTTGCTCGGATCCACGGCGACATCTTTCAGCAATTGCACGTGAATCAGAGAAAGTCATTTCTAACTTCGAGAACACATGCCTTGTGACGACATAGTTAGTGCTAACAAGTTTACAATGCTATGCCCACTATTCCATATAAATCTCCTCAAACATGGAGGAAAATAAGAGGTAGTTGATGGGCTCAACAACCAACTTATCTAGTTACTCCTAGATGGTCGACTCATATGTCACATGAACGGGCATAAGCATTGCTCAGATTAACACATTCAGGGAGGTCGGTCGGAGTTTGATTTGACGATAGCCCAATTCAAATCGAAAGATTTGGAGGGTAGCATATCCAAAGAGGAGATACTACCATGCTTCCACACGGACAGACTAGACATCCCATTGAGAATGAACTATATCAGAAAGAGAATAATTCAGGACATCCAACACAAATTTCTTGGAGAAAGGAGTTGTTCAGAGCACCAGCTTACTCATAAGCTCAACATCACGGACAGGTGACAACCTGGCGATACTTCTGGAAAAACCTACAGAATATCACGATCCACCTACAGGATATCACGACATACCGGTGGATCTTGAGTTCGAAGGAGGATCATGCCTTTCAAGGCACAACGTGGTGGTCTTTGGAGCTTCGGCATGAACCTAGCTCTTTGACTGAGGAAGGGCACCGGAGAGAACGAAGTGTAGGAGCATCACTTCATCAAGGAGATCATGATACTTAGCACTAGTGCACACTCTTTATACCAAGATATCGTGCTACTCCAAGATGGAACAGAAACAGAGACTAACAAACCTCTTATTCTGTGGACTACGAAACTTTGACCCAGCCCGAGAAGTGGACAAGGTACTGGAGTTTGTTTCTCCTAACAAGGCGAAGTAGAGAGTCTTGACGGATCAAGCGGGTGACTTGCATCGGAACACACCAACGCACGATAGAAACATGATGGTCAAACGAAAGACAAGGATCAGAAAGAAGATCAGAGTACGAAACATGCTCAGGAGAAATCCTAAGATGTTGGAGATGCACCGGTTATTACTCAATTGTGATAACCATGCCCAAAAAGGAGAGATGCAGAGAAGTCACGAACATAGTTGGAAGACTTGCTAGAAGGATTTTGTCGTAATCCAGATGATTCCAAGACAGAATTTAGAATGAGGCTAAGGGAGAGCTGAAGTTACATAGCCAGCTAAGGTGTGGTAAATGGTTAGACATTACCTCACTGACCACATAAAGGACTTGGGTTGAAGGTCAGCTTCATGTGCCGGAATCATAAATAGCATAACGATCACATGGGTAACAACCCACGCAACTCAACATACCAGATTTACAGCACAATCCGGGACCTTATGTTCAAGACCTTGGGATAGAACCCGAAGAAAGGAACAAATGGTTAGACTCGGTACGGATAACGAGGTTCGCAAACACTGAGCTGACATCGGATTGTATCGCAGCGGGAGCAGCTGGACACATAACACTAGGAGTAGAACCCAACCCACGTGATACTCCTAATTTTGAAGTAACAGATGAGAAGTAAAAAGTTTAACTCAAATCGAGGTAAGATTGCTCCAAGATTAGATTGTAACCAGGTAAGGAGTAAAAAGAATCCTAAGATGGTTTTCACAACTCATTTTTAGGTTAAAATATTTTCACAAACACTAGACTCAACGTCGACCAGTAGAAGGGTTTCCTACAGGCAGTCCTGCTCTGATACCAACTTGTAGCGCCCCGACCCGACTACTATACAGTGATGCTGTGTGTCACCGGTTAAGCGATACAACCAGAGGTTACGGGTTTACCAATCCCCGGCCAAAACCTTTGGCAGTGTTGCTCGGAATTGATCATCGGCAACACAACACCCCGATTGATGCCTTAACACAGGCACAACTATCATAGTATAATAATAAGATCAAGACTTGTGGAACAACTGGCACAGCACAGACTCTACGACACAAATCAATATAATTCAACTCTTATAATAGAGAAAGATAGCAAATAATACAACCAGGGGTCACGGATCCAACAATACATCAAGCGGAAGCGAATTAGGTTGTTCTAAACAACAAGAACCAAATATGGCCTAAGAGGCCTACAGATAAACACTCCAGCGCCAGCTGTTCCGGGATGTCCCAAGCTACCACCTGGGAACCCCAGACTACTCGTCGACGTCCACAAAGAACCCACCTTCGAGGGCGGTGAAGTCTTCCTCTGAAACAAAACAAACGACGTTGAGTTCGACGAACTCGCAAGATTAAATATAGAGCATTAGCTCGATGAGGCTTTCAAAGTTTTATGGCTCTTTTGCATAAAGCTGATTTTATTTAATGAAACATGATCCAATGGCATCGACTAATGAGAGTACTTTTTAAAAGAGGGGTAAGAAGTGACTCTTTTCCTTTACTCAACTTTCTCACCATCACCATCACCATCATCATAGTACCTGTTCATCAAAGGCACCTCCCCGAATCACCCTCGAGGAAGTCAACCTTACAATCTTGCATGGTACCTTTAGTACCCAATTTTAATCATTCCGTTCATGTTATTCTATGGTCTTATCGTCTATTCCCAAGTCGTCCGTAACCGTGGACACGGCTTTTCGAAAAGATTCAACCCTGCAGGGGTGCACTGTGTTTACCTTCGGTACCGCCCGACTCATTGCCTGATCATTAGCTCTCTTCCGGGGAAAGCCGGCTGAGTGGGAACGGTTACAACCTTTACCTTGTTAAGTACTAACCCAGGATCATCAGTGGGGATAGGGCTGCCAGGATCACAACACCCCGCCCTATCGCCACTAATTTTCCTAAACACCACCATCCTCATTCTCAGTCTTGTTTACCATCTCGACGCACGCGCAAATGGAAAACCGAACTAGAGGACCCTGGCTAGTCCCGCTCAAGTTAGTTGGTCGATAGGGGTTCCATATAGCCCACCGAATGGAAGCGCGCTCAGTCTTGGTTCAAGAGGTAAAGAACTCGCACTTAGGCGGTGAGAACGAGACAACCCACCACATTCCATGTGGCCTCTCATCCTCACCTTTAAGCATTTTATTATCCATCACCACAATTCTCCACCATCAATCTCATCTCAAATCTGTTTCCAACATTTAGTAACCAAAGTACTGCTATGCACTTAACTAAGCATGGCTAAGCATCAACATAGCATATTAAATATCTCGGGCCAACAATACAAACCTATGGATAATAGGAGGGAAGCAGATAATGGCATAGGGAACTTAATGCAACTATAGGATACTCTAATCCAACAAAAGTGACATTTGGAACCGCATGCAATATTATAGTGGAGAAAATATTTGCGGAAAACATAGGATAAGATATGCTCAGAGGGGGGATTACGCTTGCCTTGTTGATAGAAAGGTAGTAAGAATCGTCGAAGAATTGTGGTTGCACCTCAACCCCTTGATCTACCGAAGCACAGACAACACCGGAAAGGAAACAACATAAATACACGGATACAAGTAGGTGCAATGCACACTCATGATGACATGACATTTTAATGCAACTAAAGGATCCTAGACATGATCATCGAGTTAAATGAGTGTCCCGGGATATATTTAGGAATTATTCGGTTAACCACCCATATTTATCTTAATGACCAACATGTTGTTCTAGTTATGACCAGTACCACAAAATGATTGTACATGCATGAGAATGATGTTTTCTGTTAGTATTTAACTTGCTGATCATTGTGATATGTTGTTTGCAAGCAATTTTCGGAGCAAATATGAATATTTGGTGAGTATTTCAAATTGCTATTTGAATCTGTCATTTTAGGGAGAAAGCAACTTAGTAATATTACCAAAGTTCAATATCGGTTGGCGATACTTGAAAATAGATGGCAAAGGTTCCTCTGAACATTTTGAGCCATTCAACATAATTTGTGGAATTATTTTGGATTGAATACGAATTTGCAGAGTTGCAGTTTATAATTCCTCGTGGAATTATGTTCTTTTGATAAGTATGTTAAACAACGATAGAATTATTTATAAAACTCCGAAAGAAACGAGGTTAAAAGGAAATTAAATTGGTGCTGAACAATTTTCGGAATTTCCGATTTGTTTGAACTCGGAATATCCGAGGGACTGAGAAACATGCATTTCTGCGTACTGTGATTATTCGGATAATCCGGTTGGTTTAGAACCGGAATATCCGAGCTGGGGACACAGGACGACGAACGCGGTCGCGCTCGTGTGCCTTGTGCGCAACCGACGCGAGGGAAAACGGTGATGCGACGAACCAGACCAGGAGGGAGAGGAAGAGAGGTGCGGCGGACTCAGAGGCTCACCCTCGTCGCGTGTGAGCATCCGGCAGGGGCGGGGAAGGTTGGAGACGACGGCAATGGCGCGGCGGATCACCGCCGGCCGTGAGGAAGAAGATGGACGGCGGCGACGATTCCGTGCGTTCCGGCACGATTCCTTCTGCGTGGAGGTAGGGCACGGCTCGGCGGAGCTTGTGGCGGTCTCGGCTCGTCTCGGGGAAGCCTGCAGCGGTGGCGAGGCATCGGTGACGACGAGCTCGGCTTCGGCTTCGTGGGGAAACGAGAGGGAGAGATGGGGCAGGTGGGCGAGTGAGGCGGGAGAGGCAGAGGCTCGTGGGGGGGCCTCCTTCTTTCCTCGACGCGGCAGGATGAGCAGAGGGGCCCGTGTGGGCGACACGCCGTGGCGCAAGGCATGGAGCACGGCGACGTGGCTACAGGAAGAAGATGACGCTTTCCTGAAAAACCCCCTGGCTGCATTTCTTTATTTACGAAGAAGTCCTTGCCTCCTTTTCTTCTGGATTTCGTCCCTGGTCTTTCCTTTGCCCATTTAATTGAGGCCCTTAACCATTTCAAAATTTGGTGAAACCTTGCACAAATTTCTTATTTGGTGTAAAGAGCCACTGGTAGAAATTGCAGAAGTCCTTGCCTCCTTTTCTTCTGGATTTCGTCCCTGGTCTTTCCTTTGCCCATTTAATTGAGGCCCTTAACCATTTCAAAATTTGGTGAAACCTTGCACAAATTTCTTATTTGGTGTAAAGAGCCACTGGTAGAAATTGCAGCCCATTTGGAGAATATTTTTAGAAGTAACTTGTTTCAATTTATTTTCTGCCAAATTTTTAGAACAATTATTTGGGGCATTGAACCATCTCCAAATCTTATGCAAATTTGTAGTAACTCCTTATTTGACATAAGGAGGCATTGGTAGAAATTTGAGCTCAATTGGAGAAAGTTTGTAGAGCAAACTTGTTTTACTTTCCTCTCTGCCATCTCATTAAAACATTTAATTGAGGTACTAAATCTATTTCAAAACTTATGGAAATATTTGTGTAGCCTCCCCATATCAAAATGAAGCTCCCCTAATTTTTCCAGATTATTTTAAACTCATTTGGTAGGAAAATAAAATAGGAATTGCTCACGGGCAATTTGAGTTCCTCCCCATTTGTTTTATTTTACAAATCAAAATAGTTTGTCAAAATTATCTTTGGAACTTTTGGAACTTCCTTGACAAATATAAGATGTCAAGATATTTGGTTTTGCCAGTTTGAGTGCTTCCATTGTTTTGAGATTTTGTTTAAACAAGTTTAGCATTTTGTTTTCCAAAGTTACCAAACCAATTTTGTGTGTTGTTTAGTCACTTAATATGGATGCCATGATGCACAATAAAGGAAAAGCGAAAATTTTACTCAGGTTTTTAGGTTCTCAAATTTCGGGCTGTTACAGGCCGGGCCCCTAGAAATGAGCTCACCAGCTTCAAGTCTGCGCGGCTCTGGAGCCGCCTGGGGATCCACGTCGCGCTCTTCCCCGGGGGCTTCCACGCGCACTGCTTCGGCTTCGGCAACTGGAGCCTCCTCAGCTACCTGGGAAGCAGCCTGGGGGCTCGGGGGCTCTGAGTCGTCCCCGCCTGAGGTGTTGGTGGGGCTCGTCGCTCCGGCATCTTCACCCTCCCGGGGCCTTTTCCTCGGCCACTCTGGCGTTGGGCTCCTACGCCATAAGACAAGAGCAGAAAAGTCAAGGCGATGCTGAAAAGAAACAACTTCATGATCAAGGTCAAGTACCCGCAAGGCTTACCGGCGGGCTCTCTTCAATCTGGCGAAGCTCCACCTCTTCTTCGTCAAGTCGTCAAAGAGGCCAGGCAAGGACAGGCTCTCCTCCCCGACCTCAACGTCTGCGAGGGGAGGAGGGATGGCCTCTGACTCCTGGTCAGACTCCTACATCGGCGGCGAGCTAGGCGGAGCTGGCTGCTCCGGTGGCCCGGTTCCCGACAGGTTCGTTGCTGCCTCGGAAGGGGCTCCGGGGGCTCCGCGTCGACAAGGTACTCCAGGAGGAACTGTTTCGCCACCCTCGTCGTCTGAAGACCCGGGATCTTCAGGGGAAATGTCCCCGTGGGCAAGGCCCTGTCCCCTTGGCCCCTCTTCTCGGAGGATGCGGGGTTTGGGCGCTGGCGGGGGTTCAATCTCACTGGTACCCGCCACTCCATACTCGTTGCATACCGTCATTGAGGACCGGATTCTATCTGCAGCTGGATCTTCAAACAGCGGCAAGACCTCACCCTGGAATTCAAAGGGAACCCATGGCAGCCACGAAGCCCATGGTCAGCGCCCAGGTCGTCTCTGTCAAGTGAAATCTGGACCGTGGAAGGCTGCTACCCACCTGATTGATTTCCCAGATCGGGCGGCTCCGGAACTGCAAAGGGGCGATTCCCCTGCGAAGAAAATCTGCCAGGATCATGGCGCCCGTCACTCCCCTCGCTCGGAGCACAGCCAGTCTGCTAATTGCCGGAGCCAGGGCTTCCCCTTGAGAGCTTCTCTCCTTGGAGTGCGCCAACCGCTCCGCGGGATAAAACGGAGTCGTCAGATGAACATTGGAATCATCAGCTTCGACAAAGTACCAGTTGTGCCTCCATTCTTCAACAGAGGCCTTGGTGAATGTCTCCGGGTACTGATGCGCGGCATCACTCCGGAGGCAGAAAGAGACGCCGCCAGCAATCCACTTGGACTTCCCCAAGCGTGGGACGAAGTAGTGGCGGAACAAGGCCATCGAGGGCATGACGCCCACAAATGCCTCGCAGGCATAGGCGAAGGTGGCCAGCATCATCACCGCATTGGGATGTAGATGCAGCATATGCAACCCGTAAGCCTCCAAGATCGCCGCGAAGAACTCAGAGAATGGGGGTATCAGACCGACGACGGAGAAATCATGGAAAGTAACCACCCTGCCTTCCTGCTGAGGCCCACTACCAGGATGCACCACCACGCTCTCCGCGCCGCGGAAGCTCGCGGCCAGGGATTGGCGAATGCGTTGAGCGGCTTCCTCCGATGCATATTCGCTGGGGGAGAAGAGGGCCTGAGTCACCCTCCTTGAAGGCGGCGCCTCGGCCAAGGAAGCTCCCATCGCCATCTTCTCAGCGGCGGATTGCGACATCTTCCTTACTCCTATCCTATCTCGCCTTGGCGGCATGGATTGGGGGCAAGATCGAGGAGTGGCGGCGGATTGTGACAGGCAAGGCGAAGGGCGGAGCTCGGCGAGGTCAAGAAAGAAGAGTCCTTCGCGCGGCGATTTGGGGATTTCGGTGAATCTGGAGAAGTAACGGCTACAGTGGAAGCCAGGCGTGGCGTATAAGGTACTCCTCACGTCACGTCGCGGCCCCATTACTCCGACGGACGTGGGGATCGAGGGGGCGTGCCGCTTCTTGCGCGTACCGCCCGTTGGATTCCAAGATAAGAACGGAGTCCGCACGAGTCGCAACGTTCGTCATGACTCAGTCAAAACGACCTGGGGGCTCGTCTCTACCTCGACCTGGCGAGTTCCCGACAGAAGCGAACCAAGAAGACCAGTTGCCCGGGACCCACTTTGACCTATCTTTAGGCCATGGCCCCGGCAGCTGGAGCAAGAGCCGCCGGGACCATGCCCGGGGGCTACTGTCACAGCAGTGGAACATTGGGTTCCCCTAGTGCTGCCAAAGTGGGTCCACTCCCTGTGGGCCCAAGTCGAAGATGGACAAGGCCAAGAACCAAGTCAAGCTTGCGGGTTCATCCCTCGACCCCGCGAAGGCCAGGCAAGATCTACACCGACAAGGGGCTCCGGTCCTGGGGGCCTGCCGGGTCCCGAATCAAGCCAGAAGACACGGAAGACCCCGAGGGTCCGAGTCCCCGGCAGGAGGCTGGGCTCCCTCTCGGGTACATCGTCGCACCACTGTGGATAAGCACACCACCTCATCAGAAGACTTGTGAAGCAAGGCGAAGGCAGCGCGGGCGGGAGCAAAGCTCGTGGTTGTGTCAGCCACCGTTTACCCCCAAGGCGGACGCTCCCACCTAACCCAAGGGAAACGCTAGGCTGAGGAGAGGCCACGTCTCCCTCTAAACCAATCGGGAGGGTCCTTCACCCCGAAGGCCCCTCATGCCTATAAAAGGAGGACCAAGGCACGGTGAGGGGGGAGGACGAAGCACAAGTGCAATCAGAGCAAGACTAGACTAGGGCTGCCAAGGTAGAGAGGAAGGTGATCTCCTCCGGGTCAGGATCTGTCCTTCTTCTACCTCCAGCCAAAACCCTTCCGGGTACCTCACCCGAAGGACTCCATTGTAAGCCACACTATGAAGACTCCATCAATCCAGACATGCAGGAGTAGGGCTTTTAGCCTCCGGGCGGCCTGAACCTGGGTAGCTCCTTGTGTCCCTTTGGTTGCATGCTTTGATCGTGGAGAGGAGAGCTTGAACCCGACTCCGCCCACGAAGACGATTCTCAGCGTCCTTCGCGCCCCGTGCCGAACCTAAAAGGGGGTATCCTCCACTCCCGGTGTCCGTGCATCGAGACACGACACACCCTCCTCCCGCCGCCGGCCGCGCCTCTCTCTGGCGAGGCCTCGCGGGCAGCACAAGGCGGCGGCGCGAAGGTGCCGGGAGACCACGACGATGCAGCAATGTGCCGGTGGGAGGAATGGACGGCTGACGGCGTCCTCCCCCTGCTAATGCTGCCATCCACAGCAACTCCGTCCAACTACAACTACACCACGCAGCTGTCGACCTCCTGCTACGCACGTACGTGCTACCTCTCTCACCGCCTCATCTCTCCACTACCACCAAATCTTGGTCAACCACCACCGCAACCTCCCCATCTCAGCCACCACACCTCCATTACATCTTCCTCATGGCCTGCCCCTGCAGATAAGCAAGCGAGGAGATCAAGTCCCCCTGCTACTGCTACATGCTGGCCAAGGAGACGCCGTTCGTCCTAGGGACCTGCAACTAGACGCCGGCAGGCACCCACCACAATCGTGGTTGTCACAAGGTATATATATGTATGCAACACCTTCGTGTTGTTCCATCCTACCGAGGCTGAGAGAGGCTACTGCACTTTTTTCATTCATGCTGCGATGAATGCTTGTGTTCTTCGTTGTGAAACTGTACCAATGGAAAGAGCTTCAAAATATTTTAAGACATTCTAAAGTACCCTCTTGAATGTATCTTTTCTTAAGGTTGAATTGCTGACCAATTTGTACACTGTTTCTTGAATCAATATAACAACTTGTCACTTGGTTACTAGAAGGTTTGTCAGCAGCCCACTTGTTACACGTGTGTGTTATTACAGACATATGTTACATATATAGTTTTTGCATATCCATGAAATTGCTAAGTGTTAATTCACTCCGTGCAGATAATGCTTTCATTTCGAAACACAATGTTCTCCATCTGAACTTATGGCTTGCAAATAATCACTCTCTCCCCCACTTGCTAGTGAGTTCTTCCTCGAAGCTTCTACGTATTTCCTTATGGTTGTAATCTACACCTGTTGTGATCCTTGCTTGCTTATGTAAACTGAAGAAAATTCCTGATGCACAAGTACTGGCCAAAACTGACCCATAAGATTACATTCATGATGTTTTTGTCACACCAGTTTGTAGCAAAGTTCTGTCTCTTGATATAGAAATATATATCCACACTCAGATTTCATAAAGTCCGCTTTGCTGTTTTAACTTCCAACTTATTTTGGCTTGTCATTGATGTGGTTGTCTGCATGTTTTATTTTTGTTGTTTGAGACTTCGTTTTCTATTTTCAGGTATTACAAGGGTGTTGTTGACTCCTTCGATACTCATTCAGAAAGGGACAAGGTCTGTCCACTGTTTTATCTACCCCTCTGCAGTGGCTATTTGGTTTGCATGAAGAACTTGTGTTAATTTAAAATACCTGTACTTTTTTGAGCTTAGGTTGCGTATGATGATGGAGATGTAGAGGTACTAACGCTTAGGGACGAAAAATTTGATTTCATCACTGAGGTATGCACATCTTGTTAACCTCGTGATAATATTAGGATCATGTTATATTTTCTTCTTTCTGAGCAACTGTAATTTTCTGGCAATAAAAGAGCAAAACTCCTGATGTGCCTTCTGAGATGTAAGCAAAGATCATCCACTCTTGCACCTGCAACTTTGAAAATTGGAATCACTTTTTTTAATTCTCCAGCAGCTAAACAGAATGATTTAGATACTAATTCATGCATTACTAATGTATTAAGAACCAACATGCACCAAGTGTATTTGAAGTGGCTAACTCATATTAATTCATGCATTACTAATGATTCAACGTGTTTTTACGATTCAGTCTGGCTACATCACATCGTATAAGCTAGCATCAACTTTAATCAGAATTTGAGTTCACTAAGTTCATTTCACCGAAGTAGCTCGAATTTAATTAATGAATAGAAGTCATATCTGAAGTTGTTGTTCGTCTTGCAACTGTGTTCGTCTTGGAACTGAAACCTCAAAGTTGTTGCTCGTCTTGCGCTGAGCTGTGTTTTCTCTCGGGAGTTTTCCTGTCTAAACAACAACAAACTGGTTCTGCAATGGTGCAGTTTTACTCTTTTCATATGCTATTTATATAATATAAGAGTTCGAAGTTTGTACATTGATAATATGCTGCCATTCTGTTTGTAGCAAGTACTGGCCAAAACTGACCCATAAGATTACATTCATGATGTTTTTTCACACCTGTTTGTAGCAAAGTTCTGTCTCTGAACTTACAAACTGTAGTATGCATCACCATCTTAAATATATGTGATATTACTTGGAACACATGCATGCTAGCAATCTACTGCAGCCATGTATAGAAAGTTCTAGTATAGTTCAACTACAGTTGCATGTACTGATGAACTATGAAGTGTCAAGTATTCATGTCTCTATGAATGCATGAAAGTAATGTACTTGCTTACCCTTTGTAGGAGAGACACTCAAGAGGACGAGGAGCCTGGAGCTGGCGATTTGCACCTGGCTATTTAGTGTTTTATAGCTATTGTTGTGTAAACCAATCTACTGTGTATTATCAACGTGATGGTATAATGGAGCATCATGAATCATTTTGTTGTGTAAAACCTATCTGGTGTAATGGGCACAATGTTCTATACTCTTGGATGCTAAATTAAAGTAGGATTGCACTTGTGAGCATCTATATTGTTTGGTCCAGTGTCGTTATTGCAACTTAATTAATTTATGTGTTCGATGTTATTGTTGGTAATAATTAAGGTGGATGCTAAATTAAAATTTATCCTATAGAACAAAGTACCGTCTGATTGTCGGTTGGCAAAACAAGCAACGTCCAACAGTTGGTCGGCGTAAAATGTCGGTCGGGAAAGAAAATGTCGGCCGGGAAAGCTTTTCAATAGCCATCCAACTGTCGGTCGGCAAAAATTTGTCGGTCGGGAATGGGTTTTCCCGACTGGACTTACGGTGACCGACAAGGTCGGTCGGCAATACTGATCCCCGACCGACTTTCTGTCGGCGGAAGCCGTTTTCCCTACCGATTTTAGGGTAGGGAATGTGGTGTCGTGGTGTAGTGTACTCCTTCTAAGAAAAAGAAGAAGAAGAAACATAAACATGTTGAGGAATCTCCTGAACCTATTAAAGACAATGAGCATGTTAATGATCCAAATAGTATATCTATCTCTGATGCTGAAACTGAAAGTGGGAATGAACATGCTAATGATAAAGATAAGAACGATGTTTTTGATAAAGAGGAATGTGAAGAGGAACTTGAAAATCATTCTAAAAACAAAAAGTACACTAAAGAAGATTTTCGTGCTAAGAAACATGGTAATGAAAGAGAACCTTGGGTGCAAAAACAAATGCCTTTTCCTACTAAGAAACTCAAATCTAAGGAAGAAGAACATTATAATAAATTTTGTGAATGGATGAAACCTTTTTTTTTGCAAATTCCTTTGACTGATGCTATTAAGTTACCTCCTTATTCAAAATACATGAAAGATATTGTCTCTAACAAGAGAAAGATTCCTAATGAAGAGATTTCTACCATGCTTGCTAATTATTCTTTCAATGGTAACGTTCCAAAGAAGCTTGGAGATCCAGGTATACCAACTATTCCTTGCTCAATCAAAAATAAGTATGTTAGAACTGCCTTATGTGATTTAGGTGCAGGGGTGAGTGTTATGCCTTTTTCTCTTTACAAGAGGCTTTATTTGGAATGGCTAATAATTGCTTAATATTAACTGATTTTGTTGTGCTTGAAATGCCTGAAGATGATAATATGTCTATTATTCTTCGGAGACCTTTTCTTAACACTGCAGGGGCTGTTATTGATTGCAACAAAGGAAAAGTAACTTTCCATGTTAATGACAAAGAGCATACTGTTTATTTTCCCAAGAAGCTGGACAAGATATTCGGAGTTAATACAATTACCAATCTTAAAAGCATCAAAGTGGGAAGTATTGATTGCCCTATATATGAACCTCATGAGGAACTTCAATATATTATGATTGGATCTATAGCTATACCATTTAAGGTAACATGATTATTCAATGTGGTTTAATTTTTTTATGTCATATAAAATGTATTTGGTGGCAAGACTTGATCAACCTTGTTAACAAATATATTTTACATGCATAAAATTGCTAAACAACATTTTCCTTCTCCCCTTGTTTTTACCTACTGTTTTGCTACTGAAATTTGCAAGTTAATCAATGTTTAGTCTTTACATAATTCATTCTTGCCAAGTTTTCATTGTTTAAAGCACCCAGAAAATGTCAGAAATAAAAGTTTTCAAAAAATTCTGAAAAAATTCTACAAGTCCTAGTTTTTCAAGAGGAACGTGGGAGTACCAGAGAGTGACCAGAGGGACCCACCAGGCCACCACACGCCACCACGGCGCGGCAGGGCCTTGGCCGCGCCCTGCCCTGGTGTGGGGTCCACCTGGCCCTCCACTCACTCATCCTCCTCCCACTCCTTTCTCTCTCCCGACCATACACACCACCATTGCTCAAACTCGTGTTCTTGCTGCTCTTGCTCGAGATTTTTTCGATCTACTTACTCAGCCCATCTTCGCTGCTGATATTTGGATCAATTGCTCTCCGGTATGTGACTCCTCCGATTATCCAAGTAGAATTTTGTTTAGTTGTGTATATCTTAAGCATTTTGGTACTGTAGGTGACATGTTATGAGAACTTGCATGCTTATTCTTGTTTAGATTAAATAGTTTTGATGCATGTTTAGTCCTCTAGCAAGTCTCCCTAGTGTTTCCCTTGAATTAATCATTCGAAAATCACTTTTTATGAGGTTTGTTTAAAAATTTCAGAAAAGGAAGATGGATGGAAACTAACTTAATTATGAAGAGTTGGAAGTATCATAGGTCATGGGAGTCAACCGTGAAGACTCTGTGTTCCCCTCCATTTATCCATGCTATGATTTTATGAATGCTGCAGGAATCTTGAAAGATTTCAACACTCTAATCTCTAATGCAGGGTTAGAACACTTTGTTGCTGATGAACCACACCAATATGTAAAGCTGACTATGTCAGTTGTTCAAAGTTTTAGATTTAGTTGGAACTTACCTACCCCCATGGTTCATTATAACATTTACAATAAAGCTGTAGATTTGTCCCTTCATGATTTTTGTACAGCTATTAAGGTACCACACTGCGGATCTCATGAGAGGATTAGAGGTCAACCAAAGCATTTACAAGACCTTTATTCAGAGATTTGCCAAGGGAAAGGTTTTACAGCCGAAGATGGTAAAATTCGAAACATCCAACTCCCATCTATTCGATATTTTGCCTATTACATTAGTAAATGTGTTCTAGCTAGGAAGAATGCAAGCAAATTATCTGTTTATGATTTGGTATTTCTTTCTGCTACTTTAAAATGTGATAGGACTTATAACTTGGGAGCCATGATTGCATTTCGTCTTTCCACTAACCGTGAAAAAGGAGGGGTTTGTGGTGGTCTCATTGCTTCTCGTTTATTAGCTATGCATGGTGTAGGACCACATCATCTTGATATTCAGCTTCCCATTGAAAGACTTGATCTTAACTCTATAATAAGCCACCTATTTGTTTCCCGTTCGTCCAACATTGATAATTTATCCTATGAATTGGTTTTTGTCAAGAAGTCTAGGTGGAGGACTAAAAACTCTGAACGTATAGTCTGTTTGCCTGCACCTCTTTTGTTTAACCTTGATGCCAGGCAAGGATGGTCATTCTCAGAGGATGACCTTGATGCATACATGGAGGAGCACGGCCTCCATGCGGACAGTGAGGGAAGGGGTCCTGAGGAGGACTTCATTCAGCCCTTCGACAATACGAGCTCTTCATACCATTATCCTGATTATGGAGCTTCAGCCCCTTCTTCTTCACAGGATCCTGATTATGATCACGCTAGGTATGATCCGCCTGGATGGATTTCTAGGCCATGGGGATGATTGGTCTCCCACTTAGGCCAAAAGCCTAAGCTTGGGGGGAGGTATGCCGACTCACTGATAGCTCACTCATTTTATCATATTCATATCATGTCGGTACTTTGTATATCCATGTTTTAGTTTGTTTCTTTTCTTTTTCGCTTTTGTCTCCTGTATCCATTTTATTTTCGCAAAACACCAAAAGACCAAAAATATTTCCTTTATTTCTCTTGCTTTTGAATTTGTAGCACTATTTTACTTTAGCTTTTTCATTTCGGTTTGTTATTCAAAAATCCAAAAAGATTTTATTTTGTTTGCTTGTTTCCTTCCATGCTTGTTTTGAATAAAAAACCCAAAAATATTTGTTGTTCTTCTGCAGTTTTGTATAGTTGTTTTAGAGTTCAAAAATTTCTGTGGTTCCACTTTGGTCTTGGTTATCATTTCACATCATTCAAGCCACACAAGTGAAAAGCAATAATGACGATTTACAACAATCCGGATGTGGTAAAAGGCTGGTATGAACTCTATTTGTTTTTCATTTTTGTAAATATACCTACTCATGTGAACATGCTTAGCTATCATGGTAGTGGTTATGTTATTTAATGATTACTTAGTAGTTCATGTCTTCTTATGATCAGTACCAAATTGCTAATAGTGAATAACATGTCATATAGATATTTACATGCATTATTCTATTCGTAAAACGGTATGGCAGGATGGTATCCTCCTCTGAATAATTCACTTGAATCGACTTGGCACATGCTCACACATGTTATGACTGAAAAATAAAAGTCTATTAAGCCTTGATGATCTATTTTGCCTCAGAGTTTTAGTATCATTTTTATGCCTCCGTTAATTTTATTTTGTCGCAAGCATGATTATGACCGTTATCGCTCTCTCGGTTGTCGCTTCCCAGTCTATTGCTAGCCTTCACTTGTACTGAGCGGGAATGCTGCTCGTGCATCCAAATCCTTTAAACCAAGTTATCCCAAAGAGTCCACCAAAAATTCCTATGCATGGTATTTCAAGCCATTCCAAGTAAATTTGCATGTGCTACCTTTAAAACCTTCAAAATATTTCCCTTTTTGTGTCAATGTTTACTAGCTCATGAGGAAGTAGTGGGTTAATCTTTATTCGACTTGTCAAATGGACTTTTACACCTGGACTAGTGGCATATACATCCGCTTATCCAATAATTTTGCAAAAAGAGCTGGCAACGGGGTGCCCAGTCCCAATTAATTACAACTTTAACCGCTTAATTCTCTTCACACTTTTTCTCTGATTTATCAGTAAGCAATGACAATCAGTGAAATACCTGCGTGTGTAAACCAAAGAGAAGAGGGATGATCTGCCTTGCTGGTAGAAATAACGTCCTTCATGGGAGCCGCTCTTAAAAGTCTGTTTGACAGGGAGAATAATGTTTTCATTCGCTACCATTCGTTGACAATTAACAAACACCTCTCAAAACATTTTTACCTCTATTTTAAAATAAAAAGTGAAAGGGCATGGCGCCCCCATGTGTGGTTTGGTAATTAATGACAATCCCTATGGACTAATGGTTGCATTGAGTTATACTTGTAGTGTTTGTCCATAGACCATGCTTGAACTCCATATGTTGGATTCAAGGTTGATGCCATGAATATATTGATATAATAAAGTATTTGGCATCAAGATCATCGAGGTGTATGGATATATACTTGATATGATCAAGAAGAAGAGTATGTGATGACCAAGTTATTATTCGAGGAGTTATCCGATGATTGGTCATATGTGAGTTGAGCATATTGCAAGTATGTCTTGAAGAAAAGAATTAGTGATCATTCATGGTTATCCTCAAGACATCATCTATTGAAAAGAGAAGAAAAGATACAAGGTATCTTTCTATGGGCTTGCATCAAATGAAGATTTCATATAGCCCATGAACGATGACGTCAAGTGTGATCGTCATCAATGTTGAGAAGCGCAAGTTCAAGAGGAGCATCTCGAAGAAATCCTAGGCTTGAAGCTTGCCACCCATTTGGAGAAAATGGTCAAGTGAAGATGTGCCGATGAGAGGCTCTCCCATAGTGGAGTATGGGGGAGAAATATGAGGATCTTCACCAAGCGAAGCGCAATCAAGAAAGGTGGTCCACTTGAAGAGATCAAGATCATCATCATCTAGCTCAAGTGGAATGCGCAAGTCAAAGGTATGATAGGGTTTCTATTTTACCGGTCTCGTGGTAGTTGGGAGACCGGATTATAGGATAGATACCGTAGTATCAAGAGGGGCTCTCATTGAGCTTTAGCGTATCAGTTGGAGAGAGCTCAAACCTTTGCATACTTGCCTTCTTCATATTTCTTGGTTCTTATTTGGCTTATCTCTTTATGAGGTTTTGGAGCTTGTTGTGACTTTCATAACAAGCTCAAGTTCACCGAAAACGGATTTCGCATGAAAAACTTGTTGCGTTTTCGGTTTTGGAGTTCCTCCCGGTTCATCTTCTATAGAGAGGTTTCGCCTTTCTACATTTGGTTTTATACTCCCTTGTTGTACTATGATGTTTTCCTGCATCATCTTGTCGTTCTCGTTGCGGTGATTCCAACGAGCCCAAGAACATCGAAAACGGAGTTCGTATGTAAAAGATATCACGTTTTCCGTATGTATGTTTCTGGAATTCCGAACCACTCGGAAAATTCCGGATGGATTCCGAGTGGGTCGGAATTCCGAACTCATTCTGGACCGATTCCGGGTTTTGGCTGTTTCGGTACTGGATCCGTCCGGAATCAAGTAAGTAGAAATCCGGAAATTTCCGGACGGTCCGGAATTCCGGGTGAAAAACAGATCCATTCCGGACGGCACGAAAACTGCATAACGGTTGGATTTTTGGGACCTATAAAAAGGGGTCTTCTTCCCCAAAGGTTCCCTAACTCTTGAGCTCGTGTTCTTCCCCATTGTTGACCCTCTTGAGCTTTGCTAACTCTCTATCCCTCCATGATTCTTGCCTCCATTTAGTGGGAAAAGAGAGAGGAGATCTAGATCTACCATTGCACCAATCAATCTCTCCTCTAAGTGAGGGGAAGCTTTTGGATCTAGATCTTGGAGAATTTGGTGTTCTTCTTTGTTCTTCCTCTCTTCTCCCCCCAATAGCATTAGTTGCTTTGGTGGGATTTGAGAGTGAAGGATTTTGAGCACTTCTTGTGTTCTTGCCCATTGCATCGGTTGCATCGGTTTGAGTTCTCCACGGTGATACGTGGAAATCGAAGTTGAGAAGCTTGTTACTCTTGGGTACTTGGGGTGCCCTAGAGCTTGTCCTCTTGGGTACTTGGAGTGCCCTAGACGGTCCTTGTTGATCTCGGAGTTTTGGTGGCTCGCGGGATAGTTGGGAGCCTCCAATTAAGTTGTGGAGACGTGCCCCAACCTTGTGATTCTTGTGGCTTTGGGAGCCGCGGGAATTCGGTGAGAGCTCCAATTAAGTTGTGGAGTGTGCCTCATCCTTGTACGGGTTCGGTGACCACCCTCAAGTGTCCCATAGTGGTTCGTGGCACTCCGCATTGGTGGAGGCACGAAGGAGATTACGGTGTGCCATTTGACGGCTATTCGGGGATCACTTTGTGACTCCGCACCGCTCCAACGGAGACTAGCTTCCATTGGGAAGTGAACTTCGGGATAAATCATCGTCTCCAAGTGCCTCGGTATTTCTATACCCGAGCTTCTTACTTATGCAATTTACTTTGTGATAGCCATCGAGCTTGAAGTAATATATCTTGCTATCACATAGTTGCTTATCTTGAGCATAAGTTGTTGGTGCACATAGGTAAACCTAGCTTGTTTAGGTTTTGTGCTTGATAAATTAAACGCTAGTTTTATTCCGCATTTATTCAAGCCTAAACCGTAAAGAATTTTAAATCGCCTATTCACCCCCCCCTCTAGGCGACATCCGTGTCCTTTCAATTGGTATCAGAGCGGGTTCTCTCCTTATTGGCTTCACCGCCTGGAGAGTAAAGATGTCGTCTAGTGAACTAGTGCACAATGCTTCTTTTATATTAGATGGCACAAATTATGATGTTTGGAAAATTCGCATTCTTGATATTCTTCGGGTCATTGACCCATACATAGAGCGAATTCTAGATAGGGGTTATTCTCCTCCAAGGAATCCCAAAAGATTATCTTTATTGGATGAGAATAATTCCTATCTAAATGCTCAAGCTTCTAATGTGATTTTCAATGCTTTGAGCGATGTAGTTATTATGTCGGTCTCTCCTTTTCGGAATGCTCATGAGCTTTGGACCAAGCTTCAAGATAAATATGATGTGTCCAAGAATTGTGGAGATGATTGTTGTCCCTCCACTTCCGGCCGTGATGAGTTCTCAACTTCTTCTACTTCACCTACATGTGGCAAGCCACAAAGTAATGCAATGGTGAGTAGTGATAGATATTGCAATAATGATAGTGAGCTTATTGTTGATGATACTTCACCTCTATCTTATTGCAATGATTTATCTTTGGACTTAAACGCATCTAGAACCAAAAATGATCTACATGCTTGTGTTGATAGTCCTTGCATATCTGTACAAATTGCTTGATTAATCCTTGTGATGATATGCTCTCTATACTTGTTGTCATGATAAAAATGCTTCTATTTCCTCTAGTATTTGGCTAACAATGTAGAGGAAACCGAACACTCCATGGAACAAGATATGGATTTAAATGGTGACTCAAGTAATTCTTCATCGTCATCATCATGTACTCACTTTTGCCTTATGGCTAAAGCTTCCGAGGTATCTCCTACTTTGGATCCCAATATATCTCATGATGATAGTGATGAGGAAAATGAACAAAATGATAATGATGCTTCCATACTCGAGAAGGGTAAAATGGTTATTCTTTCTCTTTCAAAGAATAAAGATGCTCGTGCTAACTTCTTAGAAATCATGTCTACCCTTGTTAAGCGCAAACTTACCATTGAGGAGTTGGAAGCTCACATTGATGAAAGCCTTAACCGCGAATACAAGTATGCGGAAGAGATCGCCGATCTCAAGGAAGCTCTTGAAGAAGAACAATCACCAAGAAGACTCTTGAGGAAACTTTTGCTCTTAACTTTCTAGAGTAAAGGATCCCATGATAGATCTCTTAAAGTGGCAAATGACTTCAAAATAACAAATGGTAAGCTTATAGATGCACATGCCAAACTCCTTGAGGATTTTGAGCACCTAGATAATGGCTCTAGGGTCACTAAGGGTGAGCTCATCAAACTCACCGAGTCTCATGCGCAACTTAAAGCTTCTCACTCTAAAGAGCTTGCCAAGTTACTTTCTCCTATTGTCATAAATAATGATGCTTGTGCTACTAACTCTATCTCTTGTGAAGCATCCATATTAACGGAGAATGTTGAGCTAAGGGCTCAACTTGCATTGCTATCTAGCAATATGGGAAATTGGAAGAAAGCCATGAAAAGCTCTCATGAGGATCTTCTAGTCTCCTATGATAAGCTAAAGTTAGCTCATGAGGCTATTATTACAAAGGTAAATCTTGTGAGCCTCATGTGGACAATGGCACAACTCTACTCAAATGCTTTATTGCCATGTGCTAGTCCTAGTAATTCATCCACTCATAATATTGCTACATCTTGTGATGAATTACTTTCCATGCCTTTTGCTCTAACAATGAAGCTTCTACTTCCTCTAGTGTTTTTGTTGATACTAACCATGTAGAGGAATTAAAAGAGCTCAAGGCCCAAGTCACTTCTTTGAAGAAAGACTTGGAAAAGCGTCATGATGGGAAGCCCACACTTGACAACATGTTGAGTGTGCAAAGACGCCCCAATGACAAGAGTGGACTTGGATTCAACTCCAATAGTAAGAACAAGTCCAAGTATAACAAGAAAAGAAGGGCCAAGAACAAGTCAAGAATTCGGCCAAGATCACTTGCTTCAAGTGCAAAGTTGAAGGGCACCATGTTAGATCTTGCCCTTGAAGAAGAAATCTCTTAGCAAGAAGCAACAAGGGAAGAGGCCTCAAGTTCAAACTCAAGTTCATCAAGATGAAGAACGGTCCCTTCCCAAGAAGAACCATGGCATGCCTCCTCATGATGAAGCTTCAACTAAGAAGAAAGGAGGAAGCAAATGTTGCTACATATGTCGTGAGAAGGGTCATTTTGCTTCTTCATGCACTAGTGGTAACTTATCCAACCCCATAATAATTGATAATGTTTATTCTATTAGGAAGGATAAGTTGGCAATGTGTTTGCCAAATATGTTGGTACTCAAAGTGGTGTCAAGAAAAGGACCATTTGGGTTGCCAAGCCTATTGTGACTAACCTCTTAGGACCCAACTTGGTTGGGGACCAACAAGTTAAAACTTGATCAATAGGTGTTGGTGGAGGGCATTGGAGACTTGGCTACATCATGAAGAATTAAGGGATCTTCATCAATTATATTCTCTCAAGCCAAGTCATTTGGATTATATTGTTCTATCTCATATCCAATGTTCCTCCTTGCGGTAACTTGTGTTTAAATCATACATACATTGAAAGTTGCTTGCACCCTTGCATGTGTTTGGTTTTGTACCTTGCTAATGTTTATGTGTTGTGCTCTCTACTTACTTTCTTGAGTAATCAAGTATGTGTATGTTGGTTTGCACACCATGTATGTGTGAGTTTGTGTTGAGCCTTTGTATCAATTGCTTATATCTTAATTGGCTCTTTTTGAGAGATTAATGGACTATCCCATTTTGGGGGAGTGATATGTTTGCACACTTCACAATCCTAAAAATGTGTATACATGAGTACTACCACTTAGTGTTGATATATCAATTTTATCTAGTCTCTATATGGTATGTCATTCTCATGAGAAATTCAAATTCTATAATGTCCATTAATTATCTCTAGTTGGTTTATTTGCCTCTTGTGGAGAATAAATGGATTATCACATTATGGGGGAGTAATAAGCTATGTGCATATTACAAACCTAGACAATGTGAACATGTGAGGTATTGCCACCTAGAATTGATATTGTTAATTATCTTATTCCTTGTGGCATGTTTCTCAAACAAGTTCCATTTGCTTAAATGTTTTTACTTACTCACACTTTGGATCTTGTTTGTGATGAATGTTCTTGGTAAGGTTTTCCTCTAATATGTTCTCATATATCTCTTTGGAAACCGATTGCTTCAAAGCACTCTTTGTAGTTGCTTTGCATTGTCGCGTGAATATTTGAAGCTATCAAGAACATTTATCTACATAAGCATCACGCTTAAATCTTATCCTTCACCATGTGCTTATTGGTTGTGAAGATGATCTTGAAATCAATCCAATACACCACTAAGAAATTTCTACATATACTCCTTTTCCATGACAATTATGTCATAATTGTGGTGAAATTTGTAGATCATCTTCATATTGGCTCTTGATTTTATTGCCTTATTCTTGCCAAAAATTAATGTGTTTAACTCCCTTGTCTTCCTTACCTCTTGTGGATCATTTTGCTTTACTCAAACTTTCCTAGTGTTTTATTTGGTGTAGGAGAGGCATTGATCCCATCATTGTGCACCTTGCATTCAAAGGCTACTTATAGATAATGCACTATTCTTGGGTGAGCTATCCTATATTGAGTACAACTTATATTTTCATTAGTATTGGATCTTATTGCTTTTTCTTGATATATGACTAGTGTTTGAATAGATATTTGAGAGCGATGATTCCATGTGTGTGCATTGTGTATTCAAATACAAGATCATAAATAATGCACTTTTGTTGGGAGAGCTATCATGTATCCTTTTAAACACTATTTATATTCTATTTGTATTTGATCCTTTCCATTGGTCTTTGATCCCGATGACATGTCTCATGGAAGACAAACCTTTTCGGCTTGGTACTTTGTGCCATCATGAAAAGTGTAGAGGGTGTGGTTTATTTGTTGGAACCCCGCTCTTTCTTTTTGAGAGTTTGTCCCAATTGGCATCTCTCTTTGGGAGTGGGTTATATCATTCGTTGATTAACATCTATCTCTCTTTTGGTATCTCTTTTGGAAATTTGATATCTAGTCCTTTTATTATTGATTAATTGGTATCTTATTTTCGTTTTGATATCTTTGTCCAATTGGTATCTTTTCAATCATGTGTTGGTTTGGTTTTAGTTTCAATTGGCTTCTCTAAATCAATTTTTGATTTGGATCTTTGATATAATTTGGACCTCTTTGATTTCTTGATATTTGTCCAAATTGTATCTCCTTTGGTTATTAAAGTTAATAGGCATGCATATCTACTACATGTTTATTTTGTGGCATGCTTTCTTCTTTGTGCCAATATATAGGTGAAACTCCACGGAATCCTAAATCGGCTAAGATGTGCATGAAATTCAATTTCATATCTATATGCACATATTTATGTGGAGTTCCTTCTATGTATTGTAGTTTGACTAACTACTTGGACCCAATTAGTTTGGGAACAATTTTACTTGAATGTGTTTTAGGTACATGGAGATGCATTGGATGCTTGTCTCATTTACAATGAAAGTGTCTTCACCACTTGCTTATTGAAGCCAAGCTAGGATGGTTGATAAATTCTTATCTACTACATCAACCCCATGCCATCTCGGTAACAAGTATCCACCCTCATGCATACTTTTTAGCATTGAACCTTGTGTAGGTTCATCATGGCATGAAAAATATTTATTTGCTTTTGTTGTAGCTATTGCAAATTCTATTCGGCTCTTATGATACTTGTTGCTTCCTCAATGCATCCCAACTATCTCCTTTTTCCCTTAGTGATATTTGTGATGCTTGTGTTGAGGTTGAATTTGAAGTTCATTATTACACAATATGAAATCATTGAGCTATGGGCTATGATCCTACACAAATATCATATGTGTATAATTATGACTTTCCTTTGGATATCTTGTTTCATTCCTTATTAACTAATCTTGTGTATACATATTTCTTTGTGGATGTATGTCATATGATTGTTGTCTACTTAGAAACTTATATACATGAGAAGAGTTACATCTTTACTTGATATCCTATTTCTTTGGTGTCACCTTATTACTCCTTTTTATTCGTTGTGACCCCGGAAAGAATATATCCTATGAGTGCATGTCCTATTTTATCACATCTTGGTGCACTCATCTTGGTGAATATCCTTGACCTCATGCTTGTCTTGACAAGCCAATATTCTTCACCATGGGATATGTCACAAGCTTTGTTTTTCGTTTGCATCTTATTGAGCTTGTGAATTCATTTGTTTTTGTGTTTTAGAGGATACTGGAGGAGTGAGGATTCCATTTTTGTACACCTTGTATTCAAATACACTAATTCTAAATTGTGTACAAATATTGGGGAGCTACTCTATTTTCTTTAAAACACTTTTTTTTTCTTCAAATCAAAATTCTAAATTTGTGTTTTAGAGGATACCGGAGGAGTGAGGATTCCATGTTTGTACACCTTGTATTCAAATACAATAATTCTAAATTGTGTACAAATATTGGGGAGCTCCTCTATTTTCTTTAAAACACTCTTTTGCTCAAATCATAATATCTTGTGTTTATTTGGTTAGTTGGATCTTTTTGATTGCTTACTTTTTATTTGGTAAATTATAAAAAGTTTTCCATATCATTCTTTTGCAATCTTTGGATCCTCAATATAGTTTGTTCTCTCTCCAACTATTCGTCATTGGATATGTGTATTTGATTTCACTCATATTTTGAGAAATGCACACATTATGGGGGAGCTCATACTATATTGACCTTCTAAGATTTTTCGCCCATTTTGGAAATGGATGCCAATGGGGGAGAAGTTTTAGAGGGTTTAAGGGAATTTGGTTTTATGCTTTTGTTTTGGTCATAAGCATTTACCTTTCATGCTCATGCATCCATGCTTGTTGCCTTGCATGGTTGCTTAATTCATTATATAAACCCTTGTAAAAGAGATTGTCATCAATTACCAAAATGGGGGAGATTGAAAGGGCATGGCGCCCCCATGTGTGGTTTTGGTAATTAATGACAATCCCTATGGACTAATGGTTGCATTGAGTTATACTTGTAGTGTTTGTCCATAGACCATGCTTGAACTCCATATGTTGGATTCAAGGTTGATGCCATGAATATATTGATATAATAAAGTATTTGGCATCAAGATCATCGAGGTGTATGGATATATACTTGATATGATCAAGAAGAAGAGTATGTGATGACCAAGTTATTATTCGAGGAGTTATCCGATGATTGGTCATATGTGAGTTGAGCATATTGCAAGTATGTCTTGAAGAAAAGAATTAGTGATCATTCATGGTTATCCTCAAGACATCATCTATTGAAAAGAGAAGAAAAGATACAAGGTATCTTTCTATGGGCTTGCATCAAATGAAGATTTCATATAGCCCATGAACGATGACGTCAACTGTGATCGTCATCAATGTTGAGAAGCGCAAGTTCAAGAGGAGCATCTCGAAGAAATCCTAGGCTTGAAGCTTGCCACCCATTTGGAGAAAATGGTCAAGTGAAGATGTGCCGATGAGAGGCTCTCCCATAGTGGAGTATGGGCGAGAAATATGAGGATCTTCACCAAGCGAAGCGCAATCAAGAAAGGTGGTCCACTTGAAGAGATCAAGATCATCATCATCTAGCTCAAGTGGAATGCGCAAGTTAAAGGTATGATAGGGTTTCTATTTTACCGGTCTCGTGGTAGTTGGGAGACCGGATTATAGGATAGATACCGTAGTATCAAGAGGGGCTCTCATTGAGCTTTAGCGTATCAGTTGGAGAGAGCTCAAAACTTTGCATACTTGCCTTCTTCATCTTTCTTGGTTCTTATTTGGCTTATCTCTTTATGAGGTTTTGGAGCTTGTTGTGACTTTCATAACAAGCTCAAGTTCACCGAAAACGGATTCCGCATGAAAAACTTGTTGCGTTTTCGGTTTTGGAGTTCCTCCCGGTTCATCTTCTATAGAGAGGTTTCACCTTTCTACATTTGGTTTTATACTCCCTTGTTGTACTATGATGTTTTCCTGCATCATCTTGTCGTGCTCGTTGCGGTGATTCCAACGAGCCCAAGAACATCGAAAACGGAGTTCGTATGTAAAAGATATCACGTTTTCCGTATATATGTTTCTGGAATTCCGAACCACTCGGAAAATTCCGGATGGATTCCGAGCGGGTCGGAATTCCGAACTCATTCCGGACCGATTCCGGGTTTTGGCTGTTTCGGTACTGGATCCGTCCGGAATCTAGTAAGTAGAAATCCGGAAATTTCCGGACGGTCCGGAATTCCGGGTGAAAAACAGATCCATTCCGGACGGCACGAAAACTGCATAACGGTTGGATTTTTGGGACCTATAAAAAGGGGTCTTCTTCCCCAAAGGTTCCCTAACTCTTGAGCTCGTGTTCTTCCCCATTGTTGACCCTCTTGAGCTTTGCTAACTCTCTATCCCTCCATGATTCTTGCCTCCATTTAGTGGGAAAAGAGAGAGGAGATCTAGATCTACCATTCCACCAATCAATATCTCCTCTAAGTGAGGGGAAGCTTTTTGGATCTAGATCTTGGAGAATTTGGTGTTCTTCTTTGTTCTTCCTCTCTTCTCCCCCCAATAGCATTAGTTGCTTTGGTGGGATTTGAGAGTGAAGGATTTTGAGCACTTCTTGTGTTCTTGCCCATTGCATCGGTTTGAGTTCTCCACGGTGATACGTGGAAATTGAAGTTGAGAAGCTTGTTACTCTTGGGTACTTGGGGTGCCCTAGAGCTTGTCCTCTTGGGTACTTGGAGTGCCCTAGACGGTCCTTGTTGATCTCGGAGTTTTGGTGGCTCGCGGGATAGTTGGGAGCCTCCAATTAAGTTGTGGAGATGTGCCCCAACCTTGTGATTCTCGTGGCTTTGGGAGCCGCGGGAATTCGGTGAGAGCTTCCAATTAAGTTGTGGAGTGTGCCTCATCCTTGTACGGGTTCGGTGACCACCCTCAAGTGTCCCATAGTGGTTCGTGGCACTCCGCATTGGTGGAGGCACGAAGGAGATTACGGTGTGCCATTTGACGGCTATTCGGGGATCACTTTGTGACTCCGCACCGCTCCAACGGAGACTAGCTTCCATCGGGAAGTGAACTTCGAGATAAATCATCGTCTCCAAGTGCCTCGGTATTTCTATACCCGAGCTTCTTACTTATGCAATTTACTTGGTGATAGCCATCGAGCTTGAAGTAATATATCTTGCTATCACTTAGTTGCTTATCTTGCATGGCATAAGTTGTTGGTGCACATAGGTAAACCTAGCTTGTTTAGGTTTTGTGCTTGATAAATTAAACGCTAGTTTTATTCCGCATTTATTCAAGCCTAAACCGTAAAGAAATTTAAATCGCCTATTCACCCCCCCCCCCCCCCTCTAGGCGACATCCGTGTCCTTTCAAAAAGCTCTAGCACGTGTTAATCTCTGCTTCCCTCTGCGAAGGGCCAATCTTTTTTTTTGATGTTGAGTCACCATCCCTTCTTTGAGCACTTCTTCGAGAGCATAGCTATCATTCTTAGTGTAATGTGTTTGTCCCAGAATACGATTAATTGAGGTATAACTATGATCCTTTTATCTTTGATATCTCTATATCTAGTCTTCACTTGAACTTCAGAGGTGCCTTGGCATTTATGTTTTGCCATTCAAATAAAGGCAAGCGAGATACCATTTTGTCATATCTTATTACGAACATTGCAATTCTTGTGGATAGATGTATGCTATGTTATTTATTCTTAGTACTTTGGTATCTTTTCATGATTTGCATAACTACTAGGTGTCATTATTTGCATGGTTCCTATTATGAATTGCCTAAGTAGTTGATCGTATAGTAGGTATGTATACATCATATGAAGCAAATGTGTTCGTAAAAGTTTCTTTTATCGCACTCAGTTGTTTACTGAATTGCTTGAGGACAAGCAATAAGCTAAGTTGGGGGGAGTTGATACGTCCAAAACGTATCTACTTTTCCGAACACTTTTGTTGTTGTTTTTCCTCTAATTTGTGTGATTTGAATGCAACTAACACAGACTAACGCTGTTTTCAGCAGAATTGCCCTGGTGTCTTGTTTTTGTGCAGAAAGTCAAAGTTTCTGGAAAATTCCCGAAAAATTACAGAAATTCTATTTGTCCAGAAGACCCACGGAGCCAGAAGATGAAGCGAAGAGGGGGCACAGGGGCCCCACATGCACCCTCGGCGTGGGCGGGCCCTGGCCGCGCCGAGGGGTGGTGTGGCCACCTCGTGTGGCCCCGACGCTCCCCTTTGGACTACATATTTCCTCTGACCTAAAAACTTCGGGGGGATCAACGCTTTTTCCAGAAAACTTCCAGAGCTCCGCCGCCATCGAAAACCCTATTTCGGGGACCAGAAACTCCGTTCTGGCACCCTGCCAGGACGGGGAATTGGAGGAGATCATCGCCATCATCATCACCGCCACCTCTCCATCGACCATCCATGACTCCCCCATCCATGTGTGACTAATTCCCCGCTGTAGGCTGAAGGGGATGGTAGGGATTGGATGAGATCATTCATGTAATAGTTGTGAGATTGTTAGGGCATGGTGCCTAGTATCCATCGGTAGTACTTTATGTCATTGTTGCAACTTGTTATGCTTAATGCTTGACACTAGAGCCCGAGTGCCATGATTTCAGATCTGAACATGTTATTGAATCATGAGAATAATTATTGTTTTGTATCATATTTATAAGTTGTATACACACGTCACTGTCCGGAACCCGAGGCCCCAAAGTGACAGAAATTGGGATAACCGGAGGGGATGGCTGCGACTTGAGGATCACATGTGTTCACGGAGCGTTAATGCTTTGCTCCCGTGCTTTATTAAAAGGAGTACCTTAATTACCAGTAGTTTCCCTTGAGGCCCCGCTGCAAACGGGCTGGTAGGACAAAAGATGGTGTGCACGTTTTTCATTGCGAGCACGTACGACTAAATACGGAACACATGCCTATGATTGATTATTACTTGGATACTTTATCATTATTTACTTGCAATTGCCCTACGTATGACTATTTCATGAATTATCTTATCCATGCAACGCCCGTTCATCCATCCCTACGCCTACAGTATTTTTAATCCTGTTGTCTACTGCAATTATTACTGCTGCCCTTATTTTACTGCTGCTATTATTTCACCACTGCCACTGTCATAAAACTGTTGCTACTGATAAACTCCGTCGAGCAAGTCTACTTCCAGGTGCAGCTGATCTGACAATTCATCTGTCAAGGCTTATAAATATTCTTTGGCTCCCCTTGTGTCGAATCAATAAATTTGGGTTTTACTTCCCTCGAAGACTGTTACGATCCCCTATACTTGTGGGTCATCAGCCCTCAAGTGAATGAGGGGGAAATGAAAAACTGCTTGGTGAAGATGTAGATCCAGGTCTTCTCCTTCAATCCTCCAAAGATCAACGAGTTTGGGTGGAGGGATTGGGAGATCTAGTGATTCTTGAGCTTGCAATAATGGTGGACTTCAATTCTGGGCGAGCTAGCTGGCTGGAGGTAGGTGGAGGGGTATTTATACCCCTCCCCAAAAATATAACCGTTGTAGACAGTTCAACACCGGAGACTCCGGTCAGAGTGACCGGAGACTCCGGCCTACACACCGAAAACTCCGGAAACAATCCGGCAAGTCTCCGGACAGGATCCAGGGGCTGAACCACATCAGGCAAGGAGCAGCTCGGGTCGGAGACTTTGCGACCAAGGACCGGAAACTCCGGCCTGGGGGCAGAGACTCCGGTCACTCTCCAGAAACATTCCGGCAAGACTCCGGACAGTGTCCAGGGAGTGAACCACAGCTGCTTATCTTCGACAAAATCCCCTGAGTCCGGAGACTCCGGTCCAGAAGACCGGAGACTCCGGCCTGAAAGTCTCCACAACCTCTTTTTTCCTTTTTGGTGTTGATGCACACATGTTTTACACGACAAAACCTGCATCACTTAACACCTGATTAAAATATCACTAGTGTTGTTAACTAACACACAAAACACAAGGGATCACGAAATGCTCTTTCACCGCCGTTTTGGCCGTGTTTTGAAATCGGCGTACGAAATTCGAAAAAAATCAGAGAAATGGAAAACCTTTGTGTTGTGTCATTATAAGTGTCTTAGTATCCATAAAAAATAATAAACTTGAAATACGGCAATTGTCTTGAAAAAGTGTTCTTAGAAATTAGCTATCATCTACGAAGATTCATAACTTTCAGGTCAAATGACGAACGTTATGGTCACATTCATGGCATAGTTTGTTGTATTGGGCAAAAACGTGCATCTTGGAACCATGAACAATGTTGCCGAAGAAAGTTTTCATCTTCCTTGCACAAGAAAATCATTTTTCATTTCCAAGTGCAAAAAATGGTTTTTTTGTGAAGCACCTACCACAAATATATTGTAAAATTGGATCACTACATTTTTTAGAAATACTAGACCACATGTTATGTACAAATATCCAAATGGTTGTGTGACAAATGGTTTCCATCCATCTCTCGTCAAACAGATAAATTTCTGCCGATTCAGTAGGAAGCGGGTCAAATTTGAACTACAAGTGCCTCGTCGTTTGTTCGTGATTTATTGAAAAAATCAGTTTTGGGTACAAAGGTACCTATTTCATCGGAGATACAATAATAGTTTCACAAGATTCAACTCCTAGCTATGAACGGTCATGTTCGCCGTTTTGACCGTATTTTGAAATTGACGTACAAAATTCAAAAAAATAAAGAGATTGAAAACCTTCACGTTGTGTCATTATATATGTCCTAGTATCAATAAAAAATAATAAACTTGGAATATGGCTATTTTCTTGGAAAAGTGTTCTCATAAATGAGCTATCATCTGCGAATATTCATGACTTTCAGGGCAAATGATGAATGTGATGACTACATTCATGGCATAGTTTTTTAAAATGTGCTCATATTTGGCACAAACGTGCATCTTGGAACCATGAATAATGTCGCCGGATAAAACTTTATTTTCCTTGCACAAGAAACTCATATTTCATTTTCCAAGTGCGAAAAATTGGTTTTTCTATGTAGCACCTACCACAAATATGTTGCAAAATTGGAGCACTACATTTTTTAGAAATACTAGACCACATTTTATGTACGAGTATCCAAATTGTTGTGTGTAAAATGGTTTCCATCCACCTCTCGTCAAAAAGACAAATTTCTGCCGATTCAGGAGGAAGCGGGTCAAATTTGAACTACAGCTACCTCGTCGTTTCCTCATGATTTTTTGAAAAAAAACAGTTTTGGGTACAAAAGTACCTATTTCATCAGAGATACAACAATAGTTTCACAAGATTCAACCCCTATCTATGAAAGGTCATGATCCTTGGTTTGACCGTATTTTAAAATCGACGTACGAAATTCAAAAACATTAAAGAGATGGAAAACCTTCACGTTGTGTCATTATATGTGTCCCAGTATACATACAAAATAATAAACTTGGAATACGGCAATTTTCTTGGAAAAGTGTTCTCATAAATGAGCTATCATCTACGAACATTAAGGCTTTTAGGGCAAATGACGAATGTGATGGCTACATTCATAGCATAGTTTTTTTTTAAATGTGCCCATATTTGGCACAAACGTGCATCTTGGAAGCATGAACAATGTCACTGAAGAAAGTTTTCATTTTCCTTGCGCAAAAAAAACCATTTTTCGTTTTCCGAGTGCAAAAAATGGGTCTTTTGTGAAGCACCTACCAAAAATATGTTGCAAAACTGGAGCACTACATTTTAAAAAAATTATACCACATTTTACGTACAAATAACCAAATGTGTGCCTGTCAAAAGGTTTCATCCACCTGCCGCCAAAAAGACAAACTTCTGCCGATTTAGTTGTAAGCGGGCCAAATTTAAACTGCAGGTAGTTGATAGTTTTCTCTTTATTTTTTGGGAAAATCATTTTTAGCTACACAAGTAGTCATTTCATTATAGACACAACAATTGTTTTGTGAGATTTAACCCCTAGCTACGAACGGTCATGCCGACAATTTTGACCGTATTTTGAAAACGTTATAAAAATAAATAAATAAACAAAAATGGAAAACCTTTGCATTGTGTCACTATATGTGACATACTTATGGGGAAAGATAACAAATTTGGAATATTTGACATATTTTTCAAAATTTATTTGGTTAAAATTGGAGTTTAAAATCAAAAATTATAAAAGAAAACAGAAAGAATAGAAAAAAAAAAGAAGTAGACGAGCTGAGCCGGCCCAGCCCAGCAGCTCAGCCGAACCAGCGGATCGGCCCCGTCTCCCTTTTCTTTTTTGTTTTGTGCAAAAAAAAACTAGGGGTGGCCTAGCCCACCAAGGCCGAGGCCCAGCAAAGAATGTTCTGAGTAAATAGGTCTTGTGCGCCAATATATCACGAAGCGGCTTGTGGCATGTTGGTTACGCAGGTACCCTAGGCATGGTGATGGTCGCCGGTTCGACTCCCTATCCTCACCATTTTTTCCTGCAATTTACAGGATTATTATGCCAAGAGGTTGGATGCTTGTGAGCATGGCGGATCCCATTGGTCAGAGGCGTGGGTGCCACTGGCCAGCAATTCTTCCGGCGGATCTCATGTGGCAGTGGGGTGTAGGGGCGGGTCCCACGTGGCAGTGGTGTGTAGGGGCGGGATCCACGTGGGAGGGATGGGGGTGGGTCCTAATGGCAGGTGGTGGGGATGAGGTGGGTCTTAGCCGTCAGAATATAGTCTATAAAAAGATTACAGTGGGTCCCACATGTTGTGACATTTTCAATTAGTCATAATCGAACCAGAAAAAGGTCATACCCTTTTATGACCATCTCATGTAAAGAAGTGTATGACCTTTTTGACAAAAAAGGTCATACAAATTTAGGGGTTTACAACGTTCCAACTGGCTCATGACCAATGGTTTCAAAATGGTCATAGATTTATGACCATTTTACCAAAAGTCACTATCAGAAGGTCATAAGTTGACATATTTCTTGTAGTGAAAGTCAATTTGCCCTTCTTCCTCCTCGGGTTGCTCCTTTATAATCAACTTCCACCTACCCATACCCATTCATCTCCTTCCACTCTTCCCAGCAGTCAGAATCTCTCAAGGCCTCAAGCGCTTCTCTCTAAGGTAATTTCGTGCAGCTTCTTTCTTTAGCGGTTCATAGAACCATCATGTTAATTTTTGCATTTTTTTCTGAAATGATGTAAACAATATACTGCTTTGATACAATGAGAAATTGTAGCAATCCGCGGCTTAATTTACCTGGTCGCGCTTGTTAAATTACCAGCAATGTCTTCCGGAAGTAAAACGCTGGAGAGAACAACAAGCCCCATAACACTACCAACTGAACTACCATATGACTTTCTGAAGAAAATTACCAACGACTTCGCCAAAGAAAGGGAAATTAGTGGAAGCCCGTTTGGAACACTTTAAAAGGTTTGATTCTCCCTTACTATTTTCCATTCCTTAATTTCAGTTAAGTTTGATAAACATATGCTGATACATAGTATATCTACGAGATTAAACAGGGGATTTTGCCGGATGGCAGGGTGATGGCTGTGAATAAGCTTCAGGAGAATGCACCGATGCCGGCTGACAAAACATTTAAAAAGGAGGTTCAAAATGTCATGGCGCTCAAACATGAAAACATAGTGCAGATAGTTGGATATTGCAGTGAAACGTCAAAAAAATTGGTGCAGTTTGAGAAAAGGTATATCCAAGCAGACATTAATGAAAGTTTGATCTGCTATGAATACTTACCTCAGGGGAGCCTTAAGAAGACTCTTTTTGGTATGTCATTCATTGTCTGACATATTTGCATTTATCTTCGAATTTCTCTTAATGGTACATTTCTAATTTTGAGCTTGGACATTACTTTCCTAAGTAACTTAGAGTTTCAATGTCCCATGTCTTCACATTTACGACATTTTATCCTTTTCAATCCTTTTTAGTAGCCGAAGTTAAAGAAAGAAAGGTGTATCACTACAAGAAATATGCTAACCTATGACCTTTTGATAGTGACCCTGAAAATATTAGTCATAGATCTATGACCATTTTGTATCATTTGGTCACTCGCTGTTTTGAAGGGCCTAAACCCGAAAATATAACGACCAAATCTGTCTGAAAGGTCATAATCTTCTTACATGAATTGGTCATAATGCAAATAACATTAATTTAATATAATTTTTCTACCAGATTACGACCAATTTAAATGGTCATTCGCATTAGTTGACAGCCAACTCAGCAGTCTCGCCTACGTGTCACTGCTTAGGTGTCATTTTTGCTTACGTGTCACTCTGACTGGACAGCCAACTCAGCGGTCTCGCCTACGTGTCAGTGTTTAGGTGTCATTTTCGCCTACGTGTTACTCTTACATGTAGGACCCACTGTCAGGAGTAGCACACACAATGACCGGTGGGACCCGCCCAGCCCAACCGACATGTGGGACCCGCCATGTGGGATCCACCGTGTGATCCGTGGGACCCACCATGTGGGACCCACCGTGTGGAACCCACCGTGCTGCCATGTGGGACCCACCGTGTGACCTGTGGGACCTGCCATGTGGGACCCACCGTGTGACCCGTGGGACCCGCCATGTGGGACCCACCGTGTGATCCGTGGGACTCGCCATGTGGGACCCACCTTGTGACCCGCCATGTGGGACCCACCGTGCAGCCATGTGGGACCCACCATGTGACATGTGGGACCTGTCATGTGGGACCCATCCTGCTGCCATGTGGAACCAGTGGGACCCGCCCTGCTCACCGTGCTGCCATGTGGGACCCACCGTGTGACCTGTGGGACCCGCCATGTGGGACCCACCGTGTGACCTGTGGGACCCGCCATGTGGGACCCACCGTGCGATCCGTGGGACCCGCCATGTGGGACCCACCGTGCGATCCGTGGGACCCGCCATGTGGGACCCACCGTGTGACCCGCCATGTGGGACCCACCGTGCTGCCATGTGGGACCAGTAGGACCCGCCCTGCTGCCATGTGGGACCCACGCGTAAGCAAATGATTAAATGGAATAAAATGAGGAGATGGGGACTTGAACCCACGCCCTCCCTCTCCTCCCAAGAGCACATAACCACCAAGCCACTAGTATGTTTGTGTCATACAAGTGCTCTTGCCCTCTTTAAACAATGCACCGAATCACTGGGCTTGGGCCTTAGTGGGCGAGGCCGCCTTTTTTTTTCTTGCTTTTGCCCTATACGGAGTGGGCTGTTCCGAGTGGGCCATCCGGCCTGGTTCGGCTGCGCTACTAGGCTAGGCCGGGTTGGCTCGGCTGATACCTTTTTTTTTTGGTTCTTTTCATTTATTCTTTTTTGTTTTCTTTAATAACTTTTGATGATGTACTCTGTCATTGTATACTATTACAGACTGTTTTTATTCAAAATAAAATATGAAATACCCCTAAGCTTATATATTGCTTTATACTGTTTTTATTACAGACTGTTTATATTGCCGTGACCGTTCGTGTGTAGTGATTGAATCATGCAAATATTTTTGTGTATCTATGATGAAATGACTAGTTGTGAACCTAGAAATGAAATTCCTAAAAAATAACGGGCAAGATATATAGCACTTGTAGTTCAAATTTTAGCCATTTCCAGCTGAATCGGCAGAAAACCGTTTAATTGACCGGAAAATGGTAGAAAGCTCAGAAATGAATACTTTTTTGGTGATTGTACATAGAATGATATCTACTATGTGAACAATTTTTATCAGTTCCATTTTGCACGACACTCTCGGTAGCCGCTTCACAAAAAGTCGGGCTATTAGCACTTAAAAAATGAAAAGTGGATTTTTTTTGTGAAACATGTCGAAATCGCTGGTCGGCAACATTGTTTGTCATACGACAATGCAAACATGTGCCAAATTTCGTGCACATTTCGACAAACTATGTCATGAATGTGGCCAAAACACTGCTTGTTAGTCTTGAAAGTTATGAATGTCTATTCATGATAGCAAGTTTCTGGGAACACGTTTTCAATAAAACTTCTGAATTGCAAGTTTATATTTTTTTTTTATGGTAACTAGGTCACAAGTCAAGACGCTACGCGAAGGTTTTCCATTATTTTGATTTTTTTTGAATTTTGTATGCTTCTTTGAAAATCTAGTCGAAGTCTCGGTCATGACCGTTCATGTGTAGTGATTGAATCATGCAAATATTTTTGTGTATCTATGATGAAATGAGTAGATGTGAACTTAGAAATGAAATTCCTGAAAAATAACGGGCAATATATATAGCACCTGTAGTTCAAATTTTAGCCATTTCCAGCTGAATCGGCAGGAAACCGTTTAATTGACCGGAAAATGATAGAAAGCTCAGAAATGAATACTTTTTGGTGATTGTACATAGAATGATATCTACTATGTGAACAATTTTTATTGGTTCCATTTTGGACGACACTCTCGGTAGCCGCTTCACGTAAAGTCGGGCTATTAGCACTTAAAAATTGAAAAGTGGATTTTTTTGTGAAACATGTCGAAATCTCTGGTCGGCAACATTGTTTGTCATGCCACAATATACACATGTGCCAAATTCGGGCACATTTCGACAAACTATGTCATGAATGTGGCCAAAACACTGCTTGTTAGTCTTGAAACATATGAATGTCTATTCATGATAGCAAGTTTCTGGGAACACGTTTTCAATAAAATTTCTGAATTGCAAGTTCATATTTTTTTTATGATAACTAGGTCACATGTCATGACGCTACACGAAGGTTTTCCATTTATTTGATTTTTTTTGAATTTCGTATGCAAGTTTCAATATACGGTCAAACGGGGTCAAAATACTGTCAAAACTTTTAAACCCAATCATTTGATTATTTGTACATAAAATGTGGCCTAATATGTTTGAATGATGGACTTGTGCCAGTTTACGACAAAATTGTGGTAGTTACTTAATAAAAATTCCATTATTTAAACTCAGAAAATAAAAACTTGGTGCAGCCAATCAGATGCCAGAAAGCAGCCACCCGCGGATCGTCGATCAGCTCGTCCACACGAAACCGACATAACAATCCAGACCGTCTATATCCTATCTGAAACGAGAGAAGCAAGAGATCCAGATATTTTGGACGCACCCACGCTGTCACGCACCACCCGCCCACCTCCTCTCCTGCGTTCTCTCTCCACCTTCCACCTCGCGCCTCCCACCTCCTCGATCTAGATCTCCATCTCGCGCCTCCCACCTCCTCGATCCAGATCCGCCACCTCCGCCCACCGCAGGTCCCCTCCACCGCCACCACCTCCGCCCCTAGCTCGCGGCCCTCCTAGTCCACCTCACGCTTTTATAGCACACCCGCATCAGCCAGCATGACCAGATGCGGCGGTGGTGGGGACGCGCTGACGGACGGGATTTGCACGCGGAAGCCGTGGTGCAAGCGGGGCCCGGCGACGAGGCGTCCGCGGCGGCGGTCTCCTTCGGCGGCGGCATAAGCCTCGCCGCACCCCAACTGGCCCAAATCCCCTCGACGCTTTCCGCCCACCCCCACCCTCTCCGATAGCTTCATCAGCCCGGTCATGGCGCCCGCTCTCGAGCTAGGCGAACGACGGCACACAAGCGGAGGCCCGAGCAGCAGCACAAGCTTCTTCGCCGCCGGGAACCTCTCAAGCCGACTGTAAGACCCCGATCTGCTCTCCTCTCCGCCTCCGTCTCCATCCTGCTCATGCTCCTCCTGCCCGTGAGTGCAGATCAAGGCGCCAAGATCTACAAGGAGGGACGCGGGCGCCTCTGCACACCGGATATGAAGGCCGAGCTCAGGTGCCGCTCTATGCGCCGGCGGCGACAAGGAGCCTCCTGCGCCACCTCTGACCGCCGGCCGGATGTGGGGGGCGTACACCTCGTGCAAGCCCGCCCCCAACACCAACCACGGCTGGCTTCTTCCCCGAGCGCCTGGTCCAGCAAGAAGCGCCTCTTGCTCTCACTCCGGCCTGCTGCTGCTAGGTCCGGTCTCTCTTCTCAACCTTGCATCCTGCTCAATTTCGATTATTTTTCCCTGTTAAATCAGTGAACGTGCTTGTGTGCGTGGACCTGCTCGAATTCATAGATGTAAATCGATCCAAATTATAGGCAGTGCTGATGCACACGCAGCTGGATCCATGTGTATAGCAAGTTTGTTTCCTTCCATTTGATTGTTGCTTGCTAGTTATGCACCTGAATGAAACCTCTGACCATGTGTGTGTGTGTGTGTGTTTTCAGGTTCAAACCCTTGCTCATCTGTCCGGCTGATGTCGCCCCGGAGGAAGGCCGTTGATTGACGACCACTGCTTCCTGGAACTTTGAGCTCCCCATGGTGTGTTTTGTCATTGAACAATGCTTGTTTTTGAGCTACTGTCACTTTGAGCTGTTGTAAGCCAGTAGTTCATCTATTGCATCTGGGCTTATATATTACATTTAAGCAAATGGAATTAGCTTGGCAGTTCTGTAATGTTGTAGATTTTTTTTTGAATACAGTTCATGGGAAATTCCATGGTCGCATATTTTTCTGATTGCACGTCATTCATTCCCTATCTTATATTCTTTCCAGCATTAAATGTTGTCATGTAATCCATTTAACCTAACTTCCATTAGTCATGCTAAGTTATACATGTTTGTTGAATCCTTTTCCTTATCTTGATAAGATGAATTAGCTAGTGGACATGCAGTGCAATTGTGTAGAGCTACTAGTTGAGCCCAGATCTCTACTTACTATTTTGCTTTCCTTTGTGACCCTGATGTACCAGGTCTTCAGGGGCGTTGCTTTTGGCCACGGACGCGGCGTCCTTCACTATGACCTCAAGCCACAGAACTTGCTCATGGACGGCAAGACCATGGCGCTCAAGATTGCCGACCTTGGGCTTAGCTGTGCCTTCACGGTTCCTCTCAAGAAATACACACACGAGGTAGGGTTTGCTGGTTTCTAATAGCAGTTTCAGCACCTGAGTATTGATAGTTGTTTCTGCACGTTTGTCCTTCCTGCATCTAGAAGCCTGTTATAGGGGCTATGTGTGAAGGAAGTAGGCCTCGAATATGTTGAGCAATGACATGTTTATTTTGTCATGTGCCAAGTTAAATGCTCAACTTTGATCAACTGGAGCTATTACCGATTAGTAATGAGTTTCTAGCTCTGTACAGAAGCAGTTCCAGTAATTCCATCAGTTATTTAAATACTACTACTAGAACTGTTCCATAATAGGACTGCATAATGTTAATTCAATCTTGGCATCATGTTTTGTATTATTTATCTATTGCCCAATTCATTCTTTGGGATTAATATTGCATATTAGAGTTTCGAGGCAACAAGCGTAAAATATTTAAATGAAGCCTTATCAGTGCGCTGTCCGAAATCAGAACTGCATTTTTTTTCTCTTGTAGTGTTATCTCAAATTGTTCTAATTTGGTAAATCCTGATACTGCTAGGTGATATACTAATGATGATAAATGAGTGATCACGCATGTTTGGGGCATCTAGCGTCGACCAAGCTGTAACTCAATGGTGCGTCCTCTCTCTGTTTCCCTATATCCCTGAAGTCTTGGAAGTTCCAACTTTCTAATTGAGATGGTGCTGCATCGTCTGTTAGCGGCATCTGTAATCTAGGATGGTTAATTGGTAGTGATAATTGCCGTTCTTGTGATTTGTTGTTGAATTAGTAAATGATCATGCCCCTGTTATGAATTATCGGTAGTTTAATGTTCACTATCCATTTAATTTTGGAGCTATTTACAAGCTGTAGATGAACCTGTTGCAGTTCAATTTTATACACATTTTGAGCCTTACATAATTGTCAAAGCAAATGTGTAATTTTGTCCTAGGTATGTTTTTTCTCACTGTTCTGTTTTGTTGTTAGCAGGTAATACAAGTACTAAAGTGGTGTTCCCCTCTTCTACATGAGCTCTTGGCTGAAGAATTTCTAAGAAGCTTGAAGCCTCAGTTAGCAAATAGTAGCTAGTAGATTAATAGTTTTTAATTTAGTGTTATTTTGGACGAATTTCATGTGTTTTCTCTATTCTGTATGAACTATTTTGGACGAATTTCATGTGTTCTCTATGTTCTGAATGAAACATTTTGGACGAATTTCATATGTTCTCTATTCTGTATGAAATATTTGAAATATTCATTATGTATGTGATCTGGAAAGACCAGTAGGACCCACTTCTGCAAATAATATGAGAAATTCTGAAATTCTGACGTGTGGGACCATTGTCTGACCTGCATGACATGTGGGACCAATCTGACTGGTGGGACCAGCACCCAAATAAAATGGCCGAAATAGAAATACAGTAGAATGTAAGTGGCCCTGGCCCAGAAAATAAAAGGCCAAATTGCTGGGCTCGGCCCGTCGTGCTGTCAAAATTTGTAAGGAAAAAATTAAATGGGCTGAATTACTGGGCCAGGCCCATTTAGAAGGCTGAACTGGACTAGGCTGATTCTTACTTACGACCATTTTATTTGGTCACAATTTTGCCACGTCAGCTTTGCCACGTTGGATCTGACGTGGACTGGCCAGATTGTTAGTGACCAAAACAATTGGTCATAGAATCTGTGACATTTGTTTTTGGTCACAATCGTCCATGACCAATCCCCAAAAAAGGTCGCAAACTGCCACTAGTGACGCTCATCTTTTGACCAATCGTTTTTGGTCACAAAAAGGTCACAAATGACAGTTCATGACCATTTCTGTGACCAATATTGAGGGTCACAAGTTAGCATATTTCTTGTAGTGTATGTCTACATTTTATATTTAACTTTAGGGTTCTTTTTTTTTACACCGATATACAGGGGAAAACGCAACCAAGTTTAAGTCTTCGAAATATGATTGGGACACACGCTTCAAAATTATAAAGGGGATTTGCCAGGGCTTACGATTTCTACACAAGTTGGATATCCCCATTATCCATATGGATTTAAAGCCTGAAAACATACTGTTGGATGCAAAGATGGTTTCGAAGATTGCAGACTTTGCACTCTCTAGAGTCTTTGGCCAAGAACAAACCCGACTATGCACACAAACAGTTGTGGGATCTTAGTAAGCTCATCATGAATTTTGATAACATTTGTCAGTTCCTTAATTATAATTTAATTTCCATTTTCGTCACTCTAGTATTGCCCATTTAACTTTGATGTTAATGCCATCCAGTGGGTACATGGCTCCAGAATATCTCTATAGAGGTGAAATTTTGGCCTAGTCAGATATTTACAGTTTAGGACTTACGATTCTCGAGATCACCACAAGAGAGCAGAACTGTCCCGAAGACAAACAACATTCCGCGAGAAAATATATTGAAAAAGTAAGAGAAATATTATATGGTTATTTGTATACTGAAATTGAAAGCTTACATTGCATTATGTTTGTACATGGTCACCAACGATCGTGATTCTAATTGTGCATGTAGGTACAGAACAACCGGAGACACACTAGTAGGGAAAAGCTTATAGGTGAGATGCTATCAGTGGCGCACCAGCTCCCAGTGCGCCACTGATAGTCTCTCACCTGGGTTCCTGGATTTTAAAAAAAAATACCAGTGGCGCACAAGATTCCAGTGTGCCACTGGAAAAATTTTAGTAGTGGCGCACCGTAAACGTGGTGCGCCACAGGTAAGTTCCAGTTAAACTTGAAAATTTTTGAGGTGGAGGAGAGAGAGTACCAGTGGCGCACCAGCTAGTAGTGCGCCACTGGTAAATTTTTTACCTGTGGCGCACCAGGCAGCGTTGCGCCACAGGTAAATTTTTACCAGTGGCGCACTAGGGCCGGTGCGTCACAGGTATTTGTCCACATGTATTTTGAATCGTGGAGAGAGAATAGCTGTGGTGCACCAGACCCAGTGCGCCACTGGTAAAAAATTTACCTGTGGCGCACCAGACCCAGTGCGCCACTGGTAAGATTTTACCAGTGGCGCACGAGTAATCTGGTGCGCCACTGGTACTCTCTCCCCCCTGGGATCGCCTTTTCAGTTTTGCAAACAAGAAATGGAAATGATAAAATGTTCAAAAAATTAAATCCTTTGAGATGTAGTTAGGTTTTAGTGTCTAGTTGGTACAGAAATTTTGAAATATGAATTTTGACCTTTTTTTTGCAAAAAACAGAAAAAAAAAAGTTATTTCAAACAGATGATTTTTTTCTACAAAATCAAAAAATTCAAAAATTCATAATTTCAAAAAATTCAAAAAGTCCAAAAAGAAGACACAGAAATGTATAACAAAGAAGATTGTTGAATTATTTGGCTTTTTTGATTTTTTTTTTGAAGTTTTTTGACTTTTTTGAAAAATTTGGATTTTTTTTGGATTTTTTTAAGTTTTTTGAATTTTTTGAAACTTTTGAATCTCCTTTTGAAACTTTAGAAGTTTTTGAAAATTTTGAAATTTAAAAACACACATATATAACACATACCACACATATACACATACAAGACTTAAGAGGGTTCATATGATATATATATCAATAAGACTTGAGTAGCATAGGGGTAGCTGGACTGGATAGAACTTAGAAGTTAAGCGTGTTAGGGTAGGACCAATTTGAGGATGGGTGACCTAGCGGGAAGTCATCATCCGAGATAGGTTAAAAAATTCAAAAAATGCAAATAAAATAGAAAAATTCAAATATTTAGCTTTTCCAAATCATTTCATTTTTTCTGAATTTTTTTGAATTTTTCATTTATTTCGAAATATTTGTGTGCCCCCACAGCTTAACAGTGGCGCACCAGAATCAGCTATCAGTGGCACACCGAATAGTGCGCCACTGATAAGTGAGTTACCTGTGGCGCACCGCTGGTGCGCCACTGGTAACACTTATCAGTGGCGCAAGTTTAGTGGCGCACCACTAGTGCGCCACTGATAGCCTATTTTGGTGCGCCACTAATAGGCTTTTTTCTACTAGTGACAGGAAAACATAGCATCCAAGTACGCTTCGTTAGATTCAGATCACCTCAAGCAAGTTAAACGATGTATTGAAATTGGGCTGGAATGCGTTAACATTGATCGGAAATTCAGACCCCCGATAGAAAAAATTGTTGACAGGCTCAACGGAATATTGTGAACTGCAGAGAAGGTATAGAAACAGTGAGATGAATTCATTTCGTGGAAACTGAGAGGGAACTCAGTTTTCTTTACTTTTCTTTTTCTTTTTGGAAGCTGGTCACCTTTAGCGAAATATGTCCTTCTAGTTTATGTTGTTCCGTATGAAGAATAAATGTTTGAACTGCTGAAATTACACGCATATTCGTGCATATGTACTTCAGTTCTTAAGATTCATTGATATATTTTAATTTTATGGCATATTTTTTTACAGTTATTTATATTTTTTGTTACGTTAGGAAATAAGCACATACATTCACTTGTATTTTCAATTTCAACATAGTTCAGTGCTATACCTACTATTGTGGGTGAGCCTAATACAACATAAAAGCCTTAGGATGAAGATATATGTAACCTCCGGATAATTAATTGTTGTTAATGTCTGCAAACATAGGATATGATTTTGCTTCTCTCTTGTAGCGTAAAACCTTTGGATGAAGATATATGCAACCTCTGGATCATTGTTGGTAACTGAATGTAATTCCATTGATTTCATTTGTAGCTTTTGAATATTTATCATGTTTTAATGAAATTTCAGGTCTCTCCTGCGGCTTGGAGCTAGTGAGCATATTAAAGATGGGTCTCCAAAAGTCCTGTGAAGAAAAAATGCTCCAGTAATTATTGTTCTTAGTTATTTACTTTATTTTGAAAATATTACATACCGATGTTGTTGTGGGATTTTACTTTCTTTCTGGAAACTGCTAGTCTAGTTTGTCTTTATTTTTTATCAACACTCGGGATGCAAACATGTTAATATTGTCTTTTGTTCATATCAGATTGAAATAAGATTTTATTTTTACCGAATTGATATGTAGCAATTTTCTCAACTTGTGATCATGCTATTTAAAATCGTACGTATCTAATAAAAATGAAGTGATCTTGTTAGCCCACAAAATCTCATATATCTACATCTGCCTATGCGCGCAAGCGGCTCATTGGAGATGTTATGCGTATACGGTTTCATTTCTGTGGCCACACCCACAACAAAACTGTGCGCGTTGCAACTGTGAGCCTAATAATCAGTGCATTGCAACAAACTTCTCCTAAAGTGGGCGCCCTAGAACATGGTGATATTAATATAATTTATATATCTATAAAATCTATCCATTTGATTGTACTATATTTCCTGACACTACGTTTTCTACGCAATGAGAGAAACAAAAGAAAAACATAGTAACATGAAAGTGAATGGCGATCCGAACGAGCACTAGCCCACATACCAGCCGAATAAGCGTGGAGCTATACAAAGCTAAGAGGGGAAATAAAATATGTTGAGAGATCGTGACACAAAGATATCGCGGAACATAAAGAATGCGACAATATATAATGAACATAAGTGGGAGAAGAAACAAACTGACTCAAAATATAGACATAGCAGATATCTGCACTAATGACGACTAGGTAGACAAGAACTTCCAATAAGATTACGATAACTCGTCGGATGGGACAATGGGTCCCCATCAGAAGCACATATGTGAACATTGAGAACCATGGGATTCTCAGCGTTGTGCTCATCACTAAGAGCAACGATAACTGTTGGCAACACCAAGTGGAAGGTAAAGAACCAAGGTTTATCGAACCAGTAGGAATGCCAAGCTAAGCAAAGTTTGAAGTGGACCTACAAATTTTAGGAAGGTTGCTAATCTTCCCGTCTCGCTAAAAACAAAGGATTAACGTATAGTGTAGAATATAGTTGCAAATAAGTAAAATGTAAAAATGAGCCGGTGAGCAAATGATTGTGGAATGTATGTAAACAAGGTTGTAAACAATGTAAAAAAAATGGACCGGGGTTCAGGGGCTACTGGTCTCTCTCCTCAAATAGAAAACATTGTTGGGTAAATAAATTATAGCTAGAAAATTGGCAGACTTATGATCATGGCATTATGACAAAATGTAAAGGTCAACTATTCATGTAGGTATCATGTCATATATATATAGACCGTGCACCGACATCAAATTTACAACTAATACTCCACTTCGAGAGCACTTATGTGCTTGCCTCTCTAGGAATTAAGTTGTAAAAGTACTGTGTTAAACTTAGTACATGAGGTAAGCAAAATTTATCATCAATGCAAGAAGTAGAAATAACACCGATGGTTTACCCTTTGTAGCAACAGTACATCGTCACCCTTAGTCTTTTATGTCAACTTGAGCCCAGGGATAGACGAAGAATGAACGCACTGTCGAACATATACTCCCTCTTGATGATTTTTAAAACAACTACTTGGCCAAATCAATCATATAAATTAGAGAGCATGTAGAGCATGTAGAAACGTAAATAAAGCAATAACATAATTAACACACCATGCATAAACCGATCATAATATCACAATTCATCATATCAAAACAAACACAACAACTAACAAATTTATCAGATGATTTTCGGTCATGTAAGGCAGCTCACAAGACCATTATATTGAATCACAAGGAGAATAGATCACCATCTAACTACTGTTATGGACTCGTAATTCAAGGATGAACTACTCATTCATCGTCATGGAGGCAGCAATGGTGGTGTAGATGCCTCCGGCGATGATTTCCCCCTTCGATAGGGTGACGGAACAAGACTCCAGAACCCGAAACTAGGGTTTCCACGACGACGACGTCTCGGTATCTGTTTAGAAAAATATTTCTCCGTCCTCAAAAGTTTTAGGGTTGAAGTTTGTAGGCGAAGGCGCGAACCGGGGCGGTCCTCGAGGCGTCCACGCGGGTGGGACCCGTGGGTGCCCTCTGGTCTGCGAGGTGGACCCGCTTGGGCCACTCGAGGCTCCCCTTGCATGGCCCTTTCGCTCTTGTCTTTTTTGCCCGACAAAAAATCTCCATAAATTATGGGCATTTTCGAGGATATCTTTTTAATGCATTTTCTGAAAAACAAAAACAACAAACAATAGGAACTAGCACTTGGCATCTTGATAATAGGTTAGTTCAAGAAAATACCATAAAATGATATTAAATCATAGTAGATATATATGTAACAATGATATAAAAGTAGAATGAAACAATTAAATATTATAGGTATGTTTTAAACGTATCAAGCAACATGAGTAATGAGATCTTGGATATACTTTTGTGCGAAATAAACATGGAGGTAGAAGAAACCTCAATTCACAGAAATTAACGATTAACAAAGAGGACCAAGATCATACATAATAAGAAACCGCCCACTGAGAATGCATTCACAAAGGCAATGTACTCAAAGTTGTCTCTAGTGACCGATTCTTGACACTTATTTTTTGGTCAGTTGCCGACTATATGGTGAAATCTTGGAGAATGAGAGAATCCCAGATCGACGCGTTTCCGGTGGAGCCGGAACCACGAGAAGCCAGCAAGGAGCGGTACATGGACATGGTTAAGCAAGCAAAGGCAAGGAGATTAGAAGATCCAATTTGCGAGTTGATCATCACTGACACAGCTGGGAGGCTAATCTATGCTTGAAGGCCTATTTTGGTCTGCCAAGGCCTAGAATCGGGAGGAAGACAAAAGAAATGCCCTGAACAAGTACGATCAAGGCTACACTGATCTTGACGCGAAGACTTAGAAGGTGACTCCAACATGGAAGGAAAGTTGACCCCGTCCAAGGGTTAGTTAGGTGCTTGGAGCTCGAGTCGAGCATGAAGCTAAAGGAATCTGCCATGTATAGCGTAGAGTCGGAATCGTACCCCAACTCGAACTTGTAATGCATAGACCATAACTTTCACGGGAAGTTAAGCCGCCCTATATAAGTACTATAAGGTTGATGGTCGACTGTAAACTTAAGCACACAAATTGAATCAATCGTACATTTACATCACTATTTATCCTTTATGTTTTGTCCCCGCTTCTATTTATCAACGACTCTCTTATCCCGGGTTTGCTCGTTGATCGACAACCGAGCTACGAGAGCGAGAGAATCGTCCTAGTTCATCAAATACTCGCCACAAGCCCTCACTGGGTCCCTCCCGGGAAGCATAGCGTCTGGTTCAAAATTGTCAACTGGCTCTCTTGCGTATCGTGGCGTGAGCCGGCCCTCGCCGAAGCTTGTGGTGCATCACCCCTACTTCCGAGGCCACACGTTAACGTGTTTGTGTAGACGTCAACCACATTTTGGTGAATCCGCTGGGGACATCACTCTATCATTAGACAACACTGGCGGCGCCAGGATCATTAGTCCTATGGAAGTTAACCCTGACGACATTATCAAGCCTAGCTTTGAGGATCCGTGGGAGGATGAGCGCCAAATTTTTTAGGGGATCGATGAGAAAGAAATGTGAAGAGGATTTAGAAGCACTGCCCAAAAGAGGCAGAAACAGATGGATCTGGAGGCATATACAGAAAGTTTGAAGACGAGGAGTTATCTCTCCAATCAAGGACCCGCGTTGCAAATAGTTTAGATTATTTTCTCAGCATTGTAAAACCCTTTGTAGGTGGTAGATTATTTTCTCTTGAGCAAATAGTTGAGATTCAATACTATGTAGCTAATGGTACTACCCAAGTCTACGATCTAATAATAAGAGATGACGAGGCTAAGAAAAACAAGCCTCAAAGTCCTCAATCGCGGTAATTTCGGTGAGCTATGTTCTATACTAGTAGGAAAACGCTTAGTGTAGTCCTCGTATCAGCGGCGTTTTTATTTCGCACGCCACTCTTAGTATTCCTAGCGTGTCAAAGCCTGGCGCGCCACTGTTAATCGTGTACCGCCACCATTAGGTGGGACCCACATGCCCAAGCGGGGCGATCAAAGCAACCAATGTAGTTCTCTAATTTTCACGTGTTGTATTGAGGAAGTTGAAGAATTTAAATTTAAATTGTTGTAATAAACTATAGATTTTCTGTACTAGAATTATCATTAAACTTTACAATTAAATTTTGTAGAATAGAGATAGAAATGAACAAAACATGATTGGCGTGGCCTTTTGGAAACACCGCTAGGGCAGCATCATGTGGTGGACACATGTCTGACAAAAAAAGTCACAATTAAAAAGTGCCGGACACAAATTTAACGGCTCCGCTCTAACCAATCCATCCGCATACGTGTATAGACTATTCATTGAAACGGTCCCAATATAGACTAGTTTCTTGATCTACGCTTATGACGTGGATACGCTGGGCATATATACCTTGTCATCTCGACCAATCCTAGGACTCCTCAAGTCAACCTCCCCTTCTTCATCTTCCTCCTCGTGTTGCTCCCTTAATAGATCCACGCCCACCTGCTCATAGCCAGCAACCGACCATTCATCCCGTACGTCCTCTCTTCCCAGCATCCCTCCAAGCCCCAAGATCCCCTCTCAGTGGTTAGTGATTTTTCGCAGCTTGTTTTTTCTTTAGCCGTTAAATCTTCATTTTTTTAGCTGTTAATCCACATCATCTGGCTGCCACTAAAAGTTGAACTTCGCATGTTTTCAGCAGCTGCTGCTCTGGTAAACTGATAAGTTGTAGCGATTCATCCACATCCACATCTCCTCTCAAAAGTTTCTTGAATCATCAATCAGAAATGGCTGCCAACGGAAGCAAGACCCAGGAGAGCAAGCCGAGCCCGGAGCTGCCGGCGGAGCTGCCATACGACTTTCTGAAGAAGATCATCAACGACTTCGCCGAAGATCGGAAGATCAGCGGGAGCCCGTTCGGAACACTCTACAAGGTCTGGTTTGGTTTCCCCCTGTATTCTTCGATCTGCTATCTGTACATTCGGAACACTGTATAAGATTGAGGAAGAGATATGCTAACATACACTACATCTGCGAGATAAAAACAGGGACTTGTTCCTGATGGCGACAGGGTGATCGCCGTGAAGAAGCTCCAGGAGAACGCGCCGATGCCGGCCGACAAGACCTTCAAGAAGGAGGTTCAGAACGTCATGGTACAGGGCCCAAAGCACGAGAACATTGTGCAGCCGGTTGGGTTCTGCAGCGAGACCACCAAGAAACTGGTGCAGTTCGATGGAAGGTACATCCAGGCAGACATAACAGAGAGCTTACTCTGCTACGAATACTTGCCTGTTGGAAGCCTTCATGACAAACTTTTTGGTACGTAATACTACAGTTCAGTGTCCCTTGATAGTTGATTTTCAAATCTGAAGCTAGCTAAGACATCCATCTTCTACTATCAGAATTCCGTGATCTAATTTAGTCCCTCGTAGTGTATGTTTTCAGTTATTAGTATTACAGATTTCTAACCGATCTTACGCTCATGCATATACAGGGCCCAAAGCAGCCGAGGATGTCTCTTCATCAGAACCCGGCATCGACTGGGACATACGCTTCAAAATAATCAAGGGGATTTGCAGGGGCTTGCATTACCTGCACAAGTTGGACATCCCCATTATCCATATGGATCTGAAGCCAGAAAATATATTGCTGGATGCAGATATGGTGCCCAAGATTGCGTATTTCGCGCTCTCTCGAGTCTTTGGCCAGGAACAAACCAGATTGTGCACACAAACTGTTGTGGGATCCTAGTAAGCTTACCGTGAAGTTTGACAGCATTACTATGTTCCTTACTATGATGTGAGTCCCACTTAACTTTCAATGTTGATGCCATCCAGCGGATACATGGCTCCAGAATATCTGTACGGAGGAGAAATCTCGGCGCAGTCGGACATATATAGTTTAGGCCTAATGATTATCGAGATCACCACAAGAGAGAAGAATTGCCCCGAAAAAGACCAGCCGTCCGCAAGAAAATTTATCGATAAAGTAGGATAAAACATTAATTATATTGTTTGAGTTTTGAAGTTTGAAATTGGAGTTTTATGCTGCATTTAGTTCGCAAATATAATCATCGAGTCGTTTCTGTAGGTACGTAAAGATTGGACACTGGAGCACATAGCATCCAAATACGCACGGCTAGATCAAGATGGCCTCCAGCAAGTTAAAAAATGCATCGAAATTGGGTTAAAATGCGTTGAGGTTGACCGGAAATGCAGACCTGCCATAGATGAAATTGTTGACACTCTCAACGGACTACATGCAAGCCGGAAAGAAAACGAGGTAACTTAATAGGTGATAAATTAAGAGATTCTATGCTAAGTAGAGAAATAACTTAGCTTTAGTACAGCTCTACAATGGCTGATCGCCCTTTTATTGTTTTGGTAACTAATGGAGGGTCACTGCTGATATTCAATATTCAAGATGGTGCGTATGCACAAATGTCTTAATTGTCGAAATCACAAGCATATTCATTTATATACATTGATATTTAATTTTTCTGACAACAAACATATTAAACATGTCTTACTATAGTTATCAAAACTCTGTTTTCTACCCAAAGAAACAAGTATCTGCATGATCATATTGTTTGTGCTAGACATTTCTGATGGCTCCAACATGCTATATGAAATTTCAGGCCCCACGTGCATCTTCAACTACCTCGAAGCTTGGATCCCTTTTTCACAGGAAGAAATAGTGCTCTGTTATTGCTAGAAGATAGTAATTGTATTCTGGAAATAAGACTCGTGGTGTTAGTGTAGAAACATCCAAATGTTATTTTTTTCAGAAAATATGTCTTTTGTTATTAATCATGAAATACTACTGTGTCGCTGTTCATGTCTCCCCTAGGTCGAACTAGATGATAACAGTAAACTTCTAACGAGAACGTTAAAGACAGTAAACGGTACAATTGAGCAAAACTCATTAATATGGCTTCTACTAAATCATTAAGTTTTGAGGGAGCACAGATTGAATGCGATGAGATACATTTAGTCAAATCGGACCTCCATTCTTGGTCAGTTGGCGCTTCAATGATATCTTGCATTCATTGGTCAGCTGAAATGTAAGCCAATCCCATCCTATGTGACACCCACGTCAGTATTTAGAGGTCAGCTGAGACTGCCATAGTGGGGAGCAGTGGCGGAGCTACAGTACTATTTCTGGGCGGGCCAGGCCGCAGCTGTGCATGAATTTGTTCAGGATTAGGAGTTTTGTTGGGCCAGCCCACAAAGAAAAACAAAGGAATACCCAAATCCTGGGCGGGCCACGGCCCAGTTCGGCCCCAACGTAGCTCCGCCACTGGTGGGGAGTATCATACACTACTAGTATCATGTATATGATACTAGCCTATGTAATTACTTCTATAGTGGGGAGTAACATATATGTGGTATCATATAGTAGTGTATTTATTAGCTTATACACTTATCTTGTCTTGGAATCCGTTATGTTACAATATCTACCTATGATACCACTATCACGTCTCTCATCATTAATTGCAATGACACGTCATCTTTTTGACAACATGGCATGCATGATACTACATATGTTACTCCCACTATGGCTAGTCTGAAACAGTTTCAAAAGTCCAAGGTAGAGCTTCAAATGGTTTCGAAGTTTTAGGTCCAAATGTTGATTTGAGTGGAAGTTTCAAAGAAACCCCAACTATTTCCTTGCTGCTGTACTATGTTCTCCAGTAATAAAGTCAATATTAAACGAAATGGATACAGTAACTAAAGTACTATCAGATTATCATAGGCACATATCGGATTCCTCCTTTCTTTTTGCAAATTACATATCGGATTCCTCTGGTGGGTCTTTTGTCAAAAAAATAACTGTGAGTATGAAAGATCGCAAATAGAGGCACCGCAGACATGGTATATCTGCATTCATCCCAGAAATCATACCTCAACATTAAAATCTTTAAAAGAGCAACACAGTGAAATTGAGTATGCCAACTGGATCAGTTTGTTAACAATATGACAGAGAATATAATTGGATCCTCTTCCCTTATTTTGGTTTTTTCAAGTATAGTGGTAATATGCTCTGGTTTGTGAATGAACTGTGTGTTCTTTACTCTATTTTTCTCAAACACACACCATTTCGGTGCCAACCAGCCCGCATCGGAGAACGAACAGAACTAGAGAACAAAATGAAAGGAAAAAAATCTAAGCTAGTTTATGTACATGTCCAGGACATAGCTAGGTATCGGGAGGTCGGGCATTGAGGGGCAGGGGCTTTCGCGCCTGCAATCATCCACTGCCCAGCTTTGATGCGGATATCATCAACCAGATCATCGATCACTGGACAGGCGCCGTTCTGGATGGATATTGTTTGCCAAGTATGATAAAATATGAGATAGATAGAAGAATTAAGAAAGAGAAATTTATGTCATTGCTATTTAATGCAAGATACCACCAGAGAAAACCAATAAAGACTTATTGGGGATGTGAGCCTTCTAGCTACCTCTCTGAACATGCCACTGCCACAACGAAGAGTTACAGGATTGTGCACCCCCATTTAATTACAGGATGTGCCTTAAGCAAATATTAGGTTTTTAATACCTACAACCTAGCTAAATCTTCAGTTAGACCATACTACAGCTCTAATCTCAATAAAAGTCTTCTCATTTACACAAATTATCATCTCACAGATCCTTGTTTGGGATATGTAGCTCATCTGACAGATCTGGTCAATCCTGATCAAAATATTATTCATGGTACAGCTTTACAAATCCATTGACCTAAGCCATAGTTGTTCATCTGTTCCACGATCAATCTGTTAAATACTCTCAATAAGGCTGTCGCTAATGTTCATTTAAATGGTATATCTATAATTTCTGGGCTCTTTTACAGCGGAAAAAAACTGAAAATATACTTCGTCAGATTATTGAAAAATTAAACCATTGTTCTTCTAGATGCAAAGCAAGATAAGAAACAAAAGGTTGTAAGGACACATAAATATCTTGTTGCAAAAAGAATACATAAAATTTAGTTAGAAATAGTACCATTAGCTGTTACCAGTGCGGATGATCGGTTAATTCAATTTATGTTGATGGCCCAGGGACTTGCTCATACTGCAAAACTCTGGCCAACATGTCTTGTAAATTAACATGATGTTTCACATGACCGGTAGCTCATGGATCGTAGCTCATGGATCGCTATCGCCCCTAAAGAATGCCATCTGGGATTTACTTAGTATTAATGATTTTGTTCCAAACTGGTTCCATGGATCTAGCCAGCATTTGCTCTCTGGCTTCCGAAGCACTAATCAACTAATGTATTAGCATCACCACTTCCAAACAGTATACCAGACAATAGAGAGTGGGTGAACCATGTGATGGGGGGCTTGGCCAAGGACTATACAAAGGACCATTAATACAGCAGTCGAGAAGGAGGCCAGTGTGCACTAATTAATGGTGGTTAACGAGACATAGTATTTTTCATATTTAGAACCAGGAAAATCCTTGATATTCGCCATTAGTTGTTTGTCTGTTCGACGATTAATTAGTTAAATACTCTCTCAATAAGGATGTTCCCAGTGTTCTATTTTACAGTAGAAATGAGAGAAAAAAGTGGCTACATCGATCAAAGCACAAGATCACTAAAACTAGTGATGGGCAAATTATTTAGCAAGACACAAGTGTGAACTTCAAGGACTAGAGCTACGAGTCCTAGTCATCACGTAACTCAAGATCGTACTGTTATGTCAGACTTTGCCTCCCATAGCATCTTTGCTTTATTCAAAAAGCTACTCCGTAGAAGTCATTCCCCGGGTTTTGGTTTTTAAGATACAGTTGTATGTAATTGATTCTGTGAATGAAGACCATTCCCTCTGATCTGCCAATCTTCTTTGAAATATCCAACTCATTTCATATATATATCTGTTAACTAGCCAGAAAAAATAATTTAATTTAGTGTGGATGGGCCAAAACTTCACACATGCGGGGGTCCTCTGTCTTGTGTGTGTGACAGGGACTCGGTCATGGCCCTCTGTCTTATTGGACGGTGACAAAACCTTCTGCGATACCGCTAATTGCATACGACGACTTCTTTGAAGATTTTAATATAAGAAGCACAGAGTTGTATGGATAGACATTGAAAAATATTAGCTCCAGAGCCAATAGCTGTTAACTTGGCAGATGATTTATTTAATCTAAAATGTGGGTGTGCCAAGACTTGCACATCTCACGGGCCTAGTCTTGCAATGAATTGGTCTGCAAGATGAGCAGCTAGTTCGCCAATCACTCTTTAAGAACAGCGTCTCCCAGTTCTCACAACTCAATCCAGCACACGCAGCATCACACACACAAGAATTAAACACCAGATCGGGAGAGCTAGCAACCATGGCGGACCTGGTTGTTGGGTTGGCCAAGTCGGTGGTGGATGGCGCGCTGACCAAGGCCCAGTCGGCGATCGAGGAGGAGTCCAAGCTCCGGCAGAAGGCGCAGCGGAACCTCGTCTTCATCACCGGCGAGTTTGAGATGATGAGCTCATTCCTCACCGTCGCCACCAAGGAGCGCGTGGAGAACAAGGTGGTGATGACCTGGGTGCGCCAGGTCCGTGAGCTCGCCTACGACGTGGAGGACTGCATCGAGTTCGTCATCCACCTCGACAGCAAGGCCAGATGGTGGTGGCGCGTGATCCCGTCGTGGTGCATAACGCCGCCGCCCACAGCGCTGGCGCTGGACGAGGCGGTCGAGGAGATTGAGCAGCTCAAGGCGAGGGTGGAGGATGTGAGCACGAGGAACTCGCGCTACAGTCTCATCAGCGACTCTGGCTCCAAGCCTGTCACACAGCAACAGGCGTCCACGGCTGGTGCCACTGCCCTCGGCTCGACAGCACTCAACATGCTCGCTGAGGCAAGGGACGCCGCCAGGAGGCAGCAAGGCTTGGGGGATCTCACCCACTTGATCACCAACAAAGACAATAAAAACACTCATCTTCAGGTAATCTCGGTGTGGGGTACGGGCGGCGATCTCGGAACCACCTCCACTATCTGGAAGGCCTACAATGATCCAGAAATCTGCAAGAACTTCACATGTCGTGCCTGGGTGAAGCTCATGCATCCTTTCAACCCCCATGAATTTGTGCGGCGCTTCATGGCTCAGGTCTATGCCGCAGACACTGACGACAAACAAGGGGCAGATCTGGGTGCATATGTCCTGACAAAGATGAAGGCCAAGCAACAGCACCTCTTGAAGGAGTTTGTGGAAGAAGTCAACAAGAAGACATACCTTGTTGTCTTGGAGAACCTGACCGACATGGTGGATTGGAGAGAACTTGCCTGTGGCAAGATGGTTAGGTGGATGGTTGTATCCCCAGCCCACCAGAGTTCAAACCCCAGGTTTGACGCTGGTGTTTCTCATTTAAGGCGGAATATTCTTCAGTGGGAGGCGACGTTCCCGTCGACAGCGAGGCGCCCGTGGTGACTTCGTCAATCTCAAGACTCGACCCGCCGGCTCAGTCTCTCGGAGGTGCTCATAGGGGTAGGGTGTGCGTGCGTGCGTTCATAGGGGTGAGTGTGTGCGCGTGTATATGAGCGCTTACGTTGTACTGTGTTTCGCAAAAAAAAAAAAAAAAAAAAAAAGACATGGTGGATTGGAGTGCCGTGAGGACATTCCTTCCTGACATGAAGAATGGGAGCTGTATCATTGTGTCCACGCAGCAATTCGAGATTGCAAGCTTGTGCATCGGACACTCGTACCAACCGCTGGAGATGAAACAGTTCTCGCCTGAGCACTCGGTTTGTGCATTCTTCAAGGAGGTAATTAATTAACCACTAAGCATCATCAGTTACCCTGCAAAACAAAAGAAAGATCATCAATTACTTTCAAGATATATTATAAATTTAAAGTTGTTATTTGTTAGTTTTGAAAATGAATATAATTAATCTTCAGTACATACTTTCCATCATTGATATATATATATATATATATATATATATATATGTATTCATAAAAGTAAGCAAATAAAGTTGAAGCCAAATTACTATGCTGGTATCTTTTCATGTGAACGTTCTAGTTATGTAACAGTAACTACAACTTATTGTCCCAAATCTATTCATGTAATAGAATAACAGTAGCTACAAGTTTACAATCTCCACTACATTCAGTTATTCAGATCAACAAGGCTCTTTTATAGTTTCTTTTAAGTCAAAAAAAAAGAACTGTTGTGCGTTCTGTTGTACTGAATCTATTTTATATATTCTTGTGAAAAAATAGCCATGGCAGTGTGAATGTCAGAAAAAGTACATTCATAATGTGTGTTTTTATGTATATATAAACATATCTTAATAAAATTGATTATCAGAGTTGGATCTTACAGTCCGGATCAATGTTAAGCTTTTATAGGATCGGAGGAAATACTTTCTAAGTTCTTATTATACCTTCCTTGGTACTTCCGTGTCAATTAACACCTCTGCTCACATGTAGGGTTCTCAATACTATGGAAACAAAGAAGATAAACCAATGGTATTTGAAGGGAGCCCAAATTTGTCGTTGGAAAAAATTCCCTCCTCTGATATGAAAGAGGTGTATGATTGGATCACCAATTATCCCCTTGTTGGACGCGAGCCACAAATGAATGAACTTCGCAGGTATACAGCTGGGGCACGTTTCAATAATTCCCCGGTTATCTCAGTTTGGGGGATAGCTGGCGTTGGGAAATCTGCTCTTGTTAGAAACTTGTTCTATGATAGAATGCTCAACACCAAACAGTTTAACAAGTATTGTTGGGTGGATGTATCACATCCATTAAATTTAAGGGATTTTTCACGAAGCTTAATTTCGGATCATCATTCAGAAAAAGACCCTATTAAAGAGTGTCGCGAGCTTCTGAGTATTAATCAGTGTCTCGTGGTTATTGATGATCTTCAGTCCAAAGAAGAATGGGACTTAATACAGCCTGCATTGGTATCAAGTTCTTCGGCAAGTATTATAATTGTCATTACAACTGAAGCCAGCATCGCAACATATTGCACAAATAATGAAGAACAAGTCTTTAATGTCAAAGGTCTAGAAGCTGCAGCAGCCATGGATCTCTTCAGGAATGAGGTGTGTTTTCTTAAAAGCTATATTATGTAGTTTTTTCCTTCCGGAGCTATTGTATCTAGCATTTCTTGCATGCACGTCCCTTCAGTTAGCAAAATCAGAAAACTGTATATGTGTATTGGCAGTTAGCCTTATCAGGATCATTTTTCTGAATAATAAAAGAATTGGATTACTCCAGCCTCTATATCATTAAAGACGAGTGTATGTGTGTTTGCATATTATCCAGAATGACAGCCCTCTAGAGACTGCACTTGTAAAAACATCACGGATGTTCAGTTTTGATATAACACACGTCCACATGAAAGAAAAAAGGGTATGACCATGTTTCAAGTATAAAAAATTAATGCTTTGACTGCACTTGTAAGTACAGATGTTAATATTTGTTTCATGGCAAATGTTAGAATACGTTGTATATCTATGACATATTAATATGTACTTATTTATAAAATGTAGCAAACATATTCTATGGAGCTTTGAAATATATATAAGTAATATGGAAGAAAATTAAGTAATAAGTACACATATAGTGATAAGATCACTGGGTGTAGACAGTGTCTATCATGCAATTTTTTAATTTAGTTTGTATGTTTTATGTTAAATAAAATATGAAATACTTATGTTATGAACATACTTTTCCGAGTAATGATATCATTTTCACCTAAGACTCTAAATATTTTGCGTGTAGCAGCTGTCAAATTTATACAAGTGCGTCTAATCGGATTTATTTAATCTGTACCGGTTGTCTTTTCATACATAAATAAAAGGCAACATGGTTAACAATAACTTTGTATAACTAATTTCATTTCTGCTTACTAGTTTATTTAACCAATGCATGCATTTACTAAACTATATGTGTTCCTGGATTGAGTGGCGGAGCTAGGAATAGTGCATGCGATGTCAAGCTTACCTATATGTAGTATTTAATATTTATGCAATAAAATAAATATAAACCATATGTATAGATGGCAACAAACCAAAGTTATTTGATGTCAAGCGATATCACATACAACACGTAGCTCTGACACTACCTAGATTACCCACCATGTGTGGATTTACTATACTAAACGCTTAACATGTTTAATTAATCTTAAATTGTTTGAACATTAGGTACGCAGGAATAATCCATCATCAGCTTTAAATGGTCACAAGATGCCGAGCTAGAAGAACTTATTTTGAAGTGTGGAGGTCTTCCCAAAGTGATAGTTTCTATAGCTGCCTTACTAGCCACACAGACTGTAACATTGATGGATACTGTGCGCTCGTTGAATCACAAATTTATGCACGGTCTGGAGACCAATCCGGAGTATGATAGTCTTCGGGGCCTATTCAACTGGATGTATAACTACTTCCGTACTTGCCCGGATTCCCTCAAGCCATGTATCTTCTACCTATCAATTTTTCCTCGAGGTCAGAATATTCGGCGAAGGCGACTAGTAAGGAGGTGGATTGCAGAAGGTTACTCCAGAGACAGTAAAGAAGAATCCGCTGTAGATAAGGGCGAGAAATTCTTCTCCAGCTTGTTGATCTGAGCATAATCCAGCAGATACCACAATTAGTCACTACTGCATTCAGTGACACAAGGATGGTCGCGTGCCAGGTCAATGGCTTCATCCGCGAGTATATCACCTCAAGAACAATGGAAGAGAACCTTGTGTTTGAACTTGGGGAGAATTGTGTCCTAACCACTCAACGCACCGGGCATCACCTTATGATATTGGAAAGCTGGGATAGAGACCGAATTGTGTTTGAGAGCATTGACTTCTCACGTCTACGGTCACTGACAGTGTTTGGAAATTGGGAATCATTCTTCATCTCTAAAAGCATGAGGCTTCGGGTGCTTGATTTGGAGAATGCATGGTGTGAAGGATGAAGATCTCAAGACGATGGTGCAGCAGATGCTTCGCCTCAAGTTTCTCTCTTTAAGAGGACGTAGTGAGATCTTCCATCTGCCAAATTCGCTAGGTAATCTTAGGCAGCTGCAGACTCTGGATGTGAGACATACCTCCATAGTCACATTGCCAGCAAGCATCGGCAAGTTAAAGAAGCTGCAGTATATCCGTGCTGGCACCAAAGTCCCAGCATCAACACCAATGGCCTCATCTAGCAGGTTTCCAGATGTCCGCAAAGGTCGTGGCCTAGGTGGTGTTAAGGTACCAAAAGCGATTGGAAAACTGACGGCGCTGCACACACTCGGTGTTATTAATGTTGGTGCTTCAGGAGGGAAGGCCGTTGTGGAAGAGCTCAAGAAGCTAACCCAATTGCGCAAGCTCGGAGTGTCAGTTTCGAATCAGGTTTGGGGTTAATCCGTGGGGTCTAAGCCTCCACGCATCCACATATATATTAGGCCAATGTACAGGAGTTCATACACGACACGAATACGTACACGTATGCTAGACTAATACAACTCTTAACACACCCCCTCAATCTGAACCGCTATGAACAAGGTTAAGATTGGTCTTAAATCTGTCTAGCATCTGTCGTGTGGCTGGCTTAGTAAATACATCAGCCAATTGATCATTAGTGGAAATAAACCTGACATCCAGAGCACTAGCAGCTACTCGCTCACGCACAAAATGAAATCGATCTCAATGTGCTTGGTCCGAGCATGAAAGACTGGATTCGCTGTCAGGTATGTAGCCCCAAGATTATCGCACCATAATATGGGCGTACGCTGCTGAGTCACACCAAGTTCCTTAAGTAGAGACTCTACCCATATTGCTTCAGCAGCTCCATTGGCTAATGCCTTGTATTCAGCCTCCGTACTGGATCTTGAGACTGTAGGTTGTTTCTTCGAACTCCATGAGATGAGGTTCGGTCCAACAAAAACAGCAAAACCACTTGTGGAGCGACGATCATCCACACATCCAGCCCAATCCGCATCAGTGAAAATACTAATGCCTAAAGACGGAGATTTGCGAATCTGTAAACCAACCTGAAGAGTGCCGTTGACATACCGCAAAATTCGCTTAACAGCTTCCCAATGCACTTCAGTAGGCTGAGAGAGAAACTGACACACTTTGTTCACCGCAAAGGATATATCTGGACGCGTGAGGGTCAAGTACTGTAATCCCCCAACAACACTACGATACCGGAAAGCATCATCAGTACCAAGTAGTGCTCCAGTGTCACGAGCCAATCTCTCTGACGTGGCTAAAGGTGTGGAAGTAGGATTACAATTCTCCATATTGACCCGATGAAGAAGATCAAGCGCATACTTCCGCTGAGTCAATGTCATGCCCCCTGAATTATAAGACGCTTCCAATCCAAGAAAGTAATCCAACGTACCCATGTCCTTAATAGGAAAAGTAGCAGATAGTGACTGTACCAAGCGATCAACCACCTCCTGGGTAGAGCCAGCAATGACGATGTCATCAACATACACCAACATAAAAATCTGAACACCATCTCGAGCAAAGAACAAAGATGTATCAGCCTTGGACGAAGTGAAACCAAGCTGATAAAGGAGCTGACTCAGGCGTGCATACCACGCACGTGGCGATTGCTTCAGACCATAAATAGACCGCTGAAGCTTGCATACATGTGAGGGATACCGGGATCCTCGAACCCCGGTGGCTGCTGCATGTAAACATCCTCCGACAAGTAGCCGTGAAGAAAAGCATTGCTGACATCTACCTGTCGCAGACTCCAGCCACGGGAGACTGCAAGGGACAACATAAGACGAACAGTCGCAGGCTTCACAACCGGACTAAACGTGTCTCCATAGTCAATGCCATGTTGTTGAGTAAAGCCTCGAGCCACCAAACGAGCTTTGTGTTTATCAATCGACCCGTCTGGACGATGCTTGGTTTTAAAAATCCATTTGCTACCAACAATGTTGACGCCGGGGGGCCGAGGAACCAGAGTCCACGTCTTGGTCTGTGAAAGGGCAGCGAATTCCTCAGCCATGGCAACACGCCACTCAGGTTCAAGCAATGCCTCACGATGAGAGACGGGAGCGGCAAAGAATGCCGACGACGCGGATCATATCGCACGGTGCCATCCTTGTACTCCTTTTCTTTCCTCGTGTGATCGCGCAGCCGAGTCACCATCGTGTGTACTGGAGTAGTAACAGCGGGAGTCGGAACGGCTGATGGTACCGCGGCCGACGGATTGTCGGCAGGAGGCGATACGGGCCGTCCAGAGGCGGTGACACTAGCTGATGAGGCTCGTCGAGCGGCACTGGGCTGAATCAGTAGGAACCACATATGTTGCTTCTATGCTGGACGAGGGCGCCTTGGGGGAGAGCCATGCATGGCCGCACCATGCATGGACATACCATGCATGTCGATCGGTGGAGCAGCAGCCACAAATCGTACAACCAGGAGCATCATTCTGATCCTGAAACGAAGAATCAAAACCTGAAGCAGTCAGGTTAGTGGACAAATAGGTTAGGTCATAATTTCGCATAGACGCACTCGTAACCGGTTCATCAACAGGAAAAGTGATGGATTGTTCTAAGGTGGACACATCAACCGAAACACCAGGAGTAGAGAAAGGAAACACGGACTCGTCAAACACAACATCACGGGAGATATAAATTCGCCCCGTGGAGCGATCCAAACACTTGTATCCCTTATGCATAGGACTATAGCCGAGAAAGACACAAACTTTAGAACGGAAATCAAGCTTATGTGAGTTGTATTTGCGGAGACTGGCCAGCATGCGCACCCAAAGATGCGAAAAAAGAGTAATTCGGCTGAATTTTCAAGAGGCGAAAAAGAGGTGTTTCCTTATTAATAACAGGTGTGGGCATACGATTGATGAGATAGCACGCCGTTAGAAAAGCTTCATCCCAATAACGAAGAGGGAGCGAGGAATGAGCAAGCAGGGCAAGACCTGTCTCCACCAAGTGTCGATGCTTGCGCTCAGCGATACCATTCTGTTGGGAGGTGTGAGGACAAGAGACACGGTGAGAAATCCCGTGCGCTGAAAATAGCGATGAAGACGCTGATATTCACCACCCAATCAGACTGAATGCCTTTATTTTTGTGTTTAGAAGAAGTTCAACATGAGCCTGGAAAGCGTAGAAAACCTGCTCAACATCAGACTTATTTTTAAGAAGATAAATCCAGCAGAAACGTGAGTAGTCATCCACAAAACTAACATATATTTGTACCCCCAGAAGAGACACGTGCTGGTCCCCAAACATCAGAATGAATTAACTCAAGAGGCACCGTAGTGACACGAGAAGAAGCATTATAAGATAATTGTCGACTTTTAGCACGCTGACATGAATCACAAACTAGGATAAATTGTCTGAGGAAGAACAAGAGAGCTCATTTTCCTAACAATGGATTGAACTACATTATTTGCTGGATGACCGAGACGCTGATGCCACTGTGTGGGCGTGACCTTGACACTAACGGAGGCATGATGACCGGAAGACGACGACGCTTTGACGAACGGGATGGGGTAGAGTCCACCATGACTCCTACCTTGAAGTATTATTCTCCGTGTGGCCTTGTCCTTAACATAGAAAGCATGACGGTGAAATTCAACAAAGACGTCATTATCGGAAACAAGGCGAAAAACCGAAAGGAGATTTTTGCGAATGTGTGGAACGTGAAGAATATCTTTTAATTTGAGAGATGAACCGGCTAAATTCGAATGACCAATATGCGAAATAGACAAACCTGAACCATTGGCCACTTGTACTTGATCCTTTCCACCATATCGCTCATGAACGTGGAGACGCTCAAGTTCACTCGTCAGGTGATCCGTAGCACCGGTATCCATGTACCAGTGATGGTTGTCGTTGGAGCTCGTCGAAGCTAAGTTCCCGGCACGCTGATTGTTGGGGCGATAGTCGTGATCGAAGCGCTGACGACAATCACCCGCGAGATGCCCCCAATTACCGCAGATTTGACAGCGTGGTCGCCATCGCTGACGACCATTGCCGCCGCCGTTGCGACCGTTTCCGCCTCCGTTGCCACGGCCGTTGCCGCTACCATTGCCACCATTGCGACCGTAGCCGTCGTTGCTGCCACCATTGCGGCCCTGTCCCTGCAGGCCATAGTTGCCATAGGGACGATTACCACCATTGTAGGGGAATCCGCCTCCCTGCTGTGGAGCGGTGAACTCCTGCGCGCGCGGACGGCTAGGGTTACCGTACGGCACAGGACGTGTCGCGGCGTTGGCCGAGGACGACCACTCCTCGGACTGAGCCTGCTGCGCTTGTAGAGCCTCGAAGGAGAGGATGTGAGCGTAGAAGTCGGTGTAAGAGACCGACTTATTGCCGACGGTGAGCGACGCAGCGATAGAGTTGAATGCGGAACCAAGTCCGGTGATGATATAGTCGACAAGTTCGTCGTTGCTGATGGGAGTTCCAGCTGCGGCCATGGCGTCGGAGAGAGCTTTCATCTTGTGCATATACTCCGCTGCGGGCATCTCCTCCTTCCGCAGGGTCTGAAGCTGGCGTCGGATGTTTCGCACAGAGGCGCGACTAGCGGCGCCGAACATGGCGTGAACGGAGGTCCACGCTTCTGCAGCGGTCTTGCTGCCGATAAGCTGGCAAGCGATGTCTGGCTCCATGGAGCCGAGCAGGAGGCCAAGAACCCTCTGATCCATGACCCACCAGGTGGTGTAGTCCGGGTTGGGAACCTCCACAGCGGCGTCCCCTGATCCTTGCGTGAGCGTCTTCGCAGGAGCGGTCACGGTGCCATCGAGGTAGCCATGGAGGCCGGCACCGGAGAGGTTCGGGAGAGTGAGCCCCTTCCAAAGCATGAAATTGCCCAGATTGAGACGGACGGCAGGCGGAGCAATCCCGAGCGGTACGGACGCAGTAGGGACGGAGACGAGCGCGCCCGCAGACGTTGAGAGCTGAAGGGCAGAAGTCATCGCGGTGGTGCAGGTTGAGGCACGCGGCGACGGTGCGGAAGGTGACTCGCGTCGGCGACGCGGAAAGTGACTCGCAGCAGCGGCGCGGAAAGACTCGCGCGGCGGCGGAAACAGAAACCAATCGGCTCTGATACCAAGTTTCGAATCAGGTTTGGGGTTAATCCGTGGGGTCTAAGCCTCCACGCATCCACATATATATATTAGGCCAATGTACAGGAGTTCATACACGACACGAATACGTACACGTATGCTAGACTAATACAACTCTTAACAGTGTCTGGCATCAACAAGCATAACAGCAAGGAGTTCTTTCTTCAAACCACAGGTCTTATTCATTTGGAATCCTTGTTAGTGCAGCTCGACGACGACAGTCAAAGTTGCTTGGATGACAACTCCCTGTCTTGGAAGAACCTACAAAGTCTTACACTATATGGGCTCAAAGACATGTTGCCACTAGGAAACCTCTAAGCAAGCTCAGTAAGTTGGATCTGGAGATGGACACTTTACAGAAAGACGGCATGGGGTTCCTAGCCAAGCTACCAGCGCTATGCATTGTACACCTTCGAGTCAAACAGCTTGAGGATGGCAAGCTCCATTTTCATGCCCAGTTGTATGGCGAGGAGTTGGACACCTTCGAGAAGGTGAAGATCCTCGAGGTCACCTGCAGGTCCAGCAAGTTACATGTAATCTTTGGGTCAAAATCAATGAAGAAACTTGATCTGCTCAAGATTGACTGCACCACTGCGTTATATCAGCTCACCGGCCTGAATGACCTGTCTGAACTGAAGGAAGTCTTGCTTAAGGGTACCGACGATGCAACAATCAAGACAGAGTTCGAGAGGCAGCTCATCAGCCATCCAAAGAAACCTACTGTGAAGCTGGGCTGAACTACTACGCTCGTCCTGAAGGATCGACATTTTCTCCGATCATTTCCCTTTGTTTTCGCCTATCACTAGTTTGTTTGCGTTTGTTTTATTATGTACATGGCTTTGTGTTCTTATTGACTATAAACTAGTATTTTCTTACAAAATACTACAGAAAGTCTTCTACGCGTAGTTCGATTGCTTACCTTCATCGTGTGCTGTGGTTCAGCTCAAAAAAGGCTGCTGCGTTGTAATAGCATAAAAGAGTTTGTTGGAGTTGCAAGAATATTTTTGAAATCTAAATAGTTTGTCCAGTTGGACGATGTTCAGATCCATTTTCTTACAGTTTTGATCATCGGCATGATCATAGATTCATAGTGCAATACTTGTTAGTGATCCCACATTCTCACCTCAAACTGGGGCCTCTCATTTCCAATGCTGCTACCGATTGGATAATCTTCAGACACGGAAGCTAAAATTGTACTGCATCTGTCAGACATTGAGAGAGAAATGAAGGAGAAGAGGTACTCACCGCTGCTGGCCGCTTGGCCGAAGGCATGTAGCAGAAGCGCCGCCGCCGGCTCCTGCCGCCCCCATGGGCAATCGCTGTCCTGTCACCGCCGTCGTCGCCGCCCCCCTCGGCAGCCGCTGTCCTTTGTACCGCCGTCGTCGCCGGCCGGCCAGCCTCCCGCACGGCATTCAGACGTCGTCACGGCGCGCGCGCCGGGGACTTGACTCGCTTTCGCCGGAGGGCCACCAGCCAGCCTGTCCGCCGTAATCCCCCGCCTCCATCGCCGGAGTTTTTTTTAGATGTCATCGCCGGACAAGTATTTGCGGAGTGTGGGCCGTACGGAAGGCCCAGTTGGTGAGCACAACCGACATGGCCCGATCAGGATTGGATGACAGGATACACAAAAAAATGTGAGCTCGGGCTAAACAGAGGTTTTGTCTTCTCTTAATATCGAATCTAGAAACTCCATAAACATAGATCCGAAAACTTTTCTGTGGATGCTCCAATAGAATTACACGTATTATGAGCCTCTTACATAGCAGATCCCTAATAACTCAACTCCCAATAAATTTATTTTGTTATTTCTCACCTATAGATCCCTAATAACTTTTCTGTGGTTTTGTTATATACTTTGTTATTTCTCACCTCTTACATACCGTCTATGGCGGTGGAGGTTGTTCCCTCCGGCGTGGTTGTGATACTGTCGGACCTGGTCTAAGGCTGCTTCGTCTCGGGCTAGTCGGCCTTGCTACGTTTGCCTTGGTGAGATGACAATGATGACTGCAAGACCGTGGTGGCGTCTGTTGGTGGTTGGCAAGTTGGGTGGAGCGCTATGGATTGTCCGGGAGGTGGTTTTTTGGGGTTGGGAGAAATCCTGATTGTTTGGCACCGTCACGGTGACGCTTGAGGATGTCACTTTCCTTCCTGAAGGGTGTCGGGTGTACCCTTCCCCCCTCTTCGGAGCGTACGGGGGAAACCCTAGGACATGTCCGGGCAGCAGTGTCGTCATCGTCGCTTTCCTTCTTGGAGGTGCTGCTTGGTACGCGGTGACTCAAAGTGTTAGATTCGTGGTGGAAATTCTCCGGAGAGGACGCAACGGTTGCGAGTCATTTTCGTTTTCGTTAATCCGCCGGTGTTGGCTTTATTTTATCTTTCTGTTCTTTTGGGCGTGACTGTGTTGTTTGCCCTAGCAGTGATCTTGTGTTTGTATCGTGTGGTTGCTATATTTATATAGCGGGGCCAAAGCCTATTTCTTCAGCGTACAAAATGCCATTTCAATTACATTTTGATATCACATCAAAAAAATTGATATAAGTACCACACACATTTCAATCCACATTTTTGAGAATTTAATAAAAATTCACAATCAAATCAAAATACACATAATATCTTGCCAAATAATACATCATCATACATCATAGCATATATATCATCCATAGGATCATCCAAGAGATAAGATCAAACACAAATATTATCCTGAATGAAACACAAATTAAGAGCATCACACATATCACTAAACCCAACCCATCCCATCGCCGCTTCCAACGCATCTACAAAATAACCTACATTGTCAAGGAATTTTGAAAGCCAAGATCTCCACTAGAATGTGCTCCCAATAGCTCTTCCCTTGTCATTCATTTCATTGGAGTCCAAATTCACAAGCCTTGCCTCTTGATCCTTCCGCGTGTTCATTTTATTTCTCTGGCTTCGGGTGTGTTTGGTTTTAGAATGGGGTGGAATGGAATAGAACCGTTCCATTCCACCGTTCCATTCCAGTGTTTGGATTGGACAAAAAAAGTGTAATGGAATGGTTCCATTCCATGTTTGGTTGTGAGAATGGAATGGCTAGAATTGGTTTATGCTCACCTCTTTCACAGGAATGGTGAGCTTACCACTCACATGTTTATTTGTGGCACCATATTAATGAAAATTTTGGCAGCATTTTGTTTATATTTTCAGCAATATACAATCAGAAATATACAATCACAATCGAAAAAAGTATATTTGAACAACACAAATTCATGGTTCCATTCCATTCCACCCCATTCCAAAACCAAACACACCCTTAATGTCGTCCTCTCTCCTCCTCAAATGAAAACCTTCACTCAGCAATCCAAACCTTGCACAACTCAATTTCCGTCATGTATGGCATAAGGGTTGACTTTGTCTTCATCATGTCCTCCTCAAGCACCTTGAGCTCATTCCATCTTGTTGCATTGTTTTGCTCCATGCCGGTTGTCGGCTCTTTCCTTGTGGACAGTGGAGGAGGTTAAGTAAGACCAACCTCGGCCGTAACCCCCATGCACTTGTGAATATGCACTACTACTTATCAGAAAGTGAGGAAAAATTCTAGCTAATCCTTCAATTTGGTGCCTAAATACTCTCTGATTCATCGCTTAGCCCTCCTTATTTTGGCATGAAGCTCCACCACGGCTTGTGGAGATAATGTCTTCCAGTTCTTCCATATACACTCCCTCATCAACTCCTTCACCGTCTCCCTCTCTTCAATTCTTATCGGAGTCCTCTACTTTGTCTCTCTTGAGTTTGGAGTGGGACTTCTACCCCATACCATCTTAATTTCATCATCAACATGAAGGCCATCCTCACCATCAAGCGGTTCCAAATCAATATGGTTTATCGGTGCATTTGACTACAATAATATGATGATGGATAATATTGATGAAATTGTCAATAATCTCTTGGTGGCCTTAAAGGACATCGAGAAGGAAAAGTTACGAGCAACCAAAACTTACGAGAAGGTCCGACTCAAGAACTTCCGAGTTAGGGACATATTATGGAAAGTGATCCTACCAGTCAGATCGAAGAGTCGGAAAATTTGGCAAATGGCCGTCGGACTGGGATGCTCCTCCCCGAGTCGCAATAGTGGTACCCGTTAACTCATATTTGGTGGAATCTATGGAGCGGGACTTGTTACCCTACGCTATCAACATCAGATATTTGAAGAAATTCCATCCTAGTGTGTGTCAATCAAGCTAGACACATGCATGGCCGATATGTACGTATCACCCTTACAAAATATGGCCGGTGAGATTAGCATGGCCATTAGCCGAGCTCTACATAATTTATTTCTGACACGCAACCTCTGCTAGAAAATATGGGGCATGTGTTGGAGACTTGGAGGTCATTTTTTGGCTGACTGCCCGCTGAAGGTCAAAAACTTCGGAAGATTGAAGGCTTGGGCGGACACATCCGAGGAGTCTGATTCAAAAAGGAACAGGACACGGAGCAGAACTCAGACGAGGAGAAAAGCTCGAAGACAAGAAAAATCTAGAAGACAGGACGCACCGGAGCCTCAAGTATCCTCTACTAATGGAAAATGGGGACGAGTAAGGCCGCAGAGGAAGCCGGCTTATGCCTAGAGACAATGGCGGAGTCGGCGCCGATTCAGAAGACGAGACATACTTTATCATGACTGGGCTAGGATTTCGACTCCTAGAAAAAAAACTAGTTCAAAAAGTGCTCATCAACGTCGGTAGTTGGGGAGGCATGGGCCGTGAACATGCGCCGGCCATCTCCAGTTTGTCGTCGCTATCCATCTATTAAATTAGCTACTTCCTCCGATCCACTAAAACGTTCGTGGAAAATGAACCCTACCAAGTACGATCGCATAGCTGTCCTTGCGACGGATTTTCTGGACCGGAGGGAGTAGGTAATTAAACAAGCACTATGTAATTTTAACTAGGCAAAAATTCTTTTAAACACCGGCCTTGGCAATGGACTCACACCTTGCGTGCGAGGTGGTCCTGGGAGGCGGCGGCGGCGTAGAGAGCGACCAAATACTATGGACGGAAGGAGAGGAGATGACGACGGGAGCGGGCAAGGGCTATGGCGAGCGTAGCACGGGGTGGAGCAGCGTCGAAACGGTCCGGTGGCGGAAGAGACGATAGGGAAGAAAAGGAATGTCTGGGTCGTTGCCGTGTGGTACCCGCCTGTCAGGATCCGACGTGGTCTGAGTTTCCGCAGTTGTCGGCCCTCACACTCCCCTCCCCCTTGGACCGGACGCGAAGCCCTCACACTCCCCTCCCCCTTGGACCGGACGCGAAGCGGGGTTGCCGGACGCGCTATTGGGCCCGTTTGGCAACTTTGCTACTATTAGGGCTGCCGTTGGGGGCCTTTTTGCGCCGGTGATTCCTATAGGGCTATTGGGAGCGCCAGTGGAGATGCTCTAAGAGAACATGTGAGAAGTTGGTTCTTTCATAGCCCAAATATCATCTCTTCATGGCAACACAATCTCAGAATGCAAATTGGGAGCATAGGAAACAAAACCATAACTTCATTAGAAGAATAGAAAAAATTATCCTTTGACATTTAATATTTTATTTTTGGGCAAGCATAATCACTATATGCATTTAATTATATTACCAGTTAATCAAAATATTCTTTGTATATAGGAGGCGTACTTTGGGGGCTTGATTAATCAGAATATTAATCACATGGACAGCTTCCTAGCTTTGGATGCTTAAAAAAAGACCTAGCGGGCTTTGCTTTTTTCTCTCTTTCAGTAACATAACAGAACCAACACTCATGGTCTCATGGATGAACTGTTTCCAGCATGGCAAAGAGACAGGCTCCACATCTTAAAAAAAGAGACAGACTCCAATGTGAACACCATGGACTTGACCAGTTGACCTGCTACGGGTCTTCTAAGTTTAGTGACTCTTTTAACCAAGCTGGCCGACAGGTACCAAGATTAATAAGCCTGAAAAACAGATCGACACATAGCTATAAGAGAAAATAATGATTGAAACTAGATGCTCTGGGAGACAAGAAAGACACTTGCTCCTGACGATAATTACGATATAATTTCCCACTTGCTCCAGCATCTTCCGGATCTGGCACGCCTTGTTTGAAAATGTCAAACTATGAGCGGTCTGGAAGGTAGCTCACACTGATCGATGGATCTGACATTTAAGAATGCCATCTCCCTCCTAGTGCACAACTCCAGCAGCACTCGCTAGCACCAACACCACAGTGTTTCCTTCCAAGGTGGAGCCATGGCGGACCTGGCAGTGGGGCTGTCCAAGACGGTGGTGGCGGAGGCGCTGACCAAGGTCCAGTCGGCCATAGACGAGGACACCAAGCTGCGGCAGAAGGCGCAGCGTGACCTGGTGACAATCACCCTGGAGTTCGCGATGATGAACTCCTTCCTCAGCGTCGCCAACGGGGACAGAGCCACCAACAACCTGGTGATGACCTGGGTGAGGCACGTCCGTGAGCTGGCCTACGACCTTGAGGACTGCGTCGAGTTCGTCGTTCACCTGGACAGCAAGCGCATCTTCTGGCGCCGCATGCTCCCGGCGTGCGTGGTAGGCCCGCTGCCGCTGGACCAGGCAGTGACGGAGATAGAGGACCTCAAGGGCAGGGCCAAGGAGCTGAGCGAGTGCTACTCACGCTACAGCCATATTGCCGACCCTGCCTCCATGCCCGTCATGCTGCAACAACAACAACAGGCCTCTAGCTGGCCCACCGTCGCATCGTCATCAGCCAACATGTTTGCAGAGGCAAGGGACGCCGCGAGGAGGGAACAAGGCTTAGGGGATCTCACCCAGTTGATCACCAACAAAGACAACTACATTGATCCTCAGCTTCGGGTGATCTCCGTGTGGGGAACAAGTGACGATCTTGGGACAACCTCCGTGATTATGAAGGCCTACAATGATCCAGAAATCTGTCAACACTTCACCTGCCGTGTCTGGCTCAAGCTCATGCATCCTTTCGATTCCCACGAGTTCGTCCGGCGCTTCATGGCCCAGGTGTACGCAAACGCCTGCAAAGAAGAAGGAGCGGGCATTGCTGTACATGTTCTCAAGAAGATGGAGGCCAAGCAAGAGGATCTGCTCAAGGATTTTGTGGAAGAAGTCAACAAAAAGACTTACCTTGTCGTCCTGGAGAACCTGGCCAACATTGTAGATTGGAATACTGTGAGAACATTCCTACCTGACATGAAGAAAGGTAGCTGGATCATCGTGCCCACGCAGCAATTTGAGATTGCAAGCTTGTGCATTGGACACTCTTACCAACCAATGGAGCTGAAGCAGTTCCCGACTGACCACTCGGTTTGTGCCTTCTTCAAGGAGGTAAAGCAAGAAACTGAAAACATTAATTTCGTATTTCTTACACATAGGGCAAGAGGGTTGGTCTATCATTATCTATAAAACTCTAGTAGATATATAGTATAGCAGTAGTTAATACATTATATGCTCACCTACATTTAGTAATTATTGTTTTTGGTCAACATTTACCACTCTTTGTGCCGTATTGTCTTAGCTAGTTGTATTATCAGGCAAACTGTGATCTATCCTTGCCCCTCAACTTGTAGTAATATTCGAGCCTCTTAAATTTATTAGAAATAACCGAGATTTGAGCCAAGAAATACTGTACTGGCTGGTGGAGGAGGTGACAGGTCCCAAGAATGAGGCAGACCGTAGACACCAACCCAGTTATGATTTCCACAAACTGTTAGTACTCACTCAGCCCAAAACACAGACATTATTATCTGTGCAGTTAACATTTAAATCTTTGACTACTAATACGGAAGTATATGGGTTACACTTGTGAGAACAATACCATTGTATTTTTCTTGCATGGTACTTTTATGCCATATATCTGTTGGAAGCTTAATCACTTAGCTCCCTTCTAACAAGGTTGTGCTTCACACACAAGCACACACACACTAACAACCCAGGGAGCTCTCCTGCCGGCCGGGCACACACCACGGTCCTGGCGGAGACTACATCTCACCTGCTTTTTTTGAAGCCTTATGATTTGCTTGTATTTCAGCTTAGCATACAACGATGGAGTACATGTCCTTATATAGGACTTTCAAGGTCGGTGCTACAGTGACCGCCATTGCTACAGTAACCGCCATTGCTACAGTAGCCGACCTAGTACAAAATATCTCTTCCTAACTTAGCTATTAAGTAATGGCTGAGTTCAACTCAAAGTTGAACTTTGCTACCTTAGCTACTAAGCAATAGTGGCTAGATATTTAGGGAAGCATCAAGATTATGCCAACAATCACCCCCTAATCTTGATGCTCCGGAATATTTTGGCGCACAAACACCACGCCGCACTGACGGCGCTCTTCTGAATTTCCGGCGAGCTCGAACTCGACACTCTGAAGCCACGGACTCGACCTGGTGCACACACGCCGGTCACCACCGCCACGGACTCGACCTGGCGCACACACGCCGGTCGCCACCGCCACGGACACAACCTGGCTCACACGCCGGTCTCCACCGCCACGGACACAACCTGGCTCACACGCCGGTCGCCACCGCCACGGACACAACCTGGCGCTCACATACGCCGGTCTCCATCTTCTTCTTTGGCGACAAACGCCAAGCTCCGGCGATATACGCCGCAGCTTCTCTTTTCGGCGCACTGACGCCTTTCTTCCACCCGAGCTCAACCTCGTGGTGCTTCAACGGAGTTACAGGGTTGGGGATATATAGCCGTGGCTCGCACATACGTCGCCACGGCCGCGAGCACGACGCGCACTCACGCGCCAACGCACCCACTACGCCACGATCGGCACGCCCTCAGCTCACGCTCATGCCGCGCACTGACGCAGGCAACGCGGCCGTCTCGAGCAGCTCGATCTGGTCCTCCCCCTAACTTGCTCATCGCCACGCTCCACACGCCCCAGCTCGTGACCATGACCGCGCGCTGACGCGATCAACACGGCCGGCCCTGCGTGCCCAGTACGCGGTCTTCTTCCTCCTCGATCGTCCCGCGCACGTACGCGGTGATCCAGTCTTCTTCCTCGGCGACACACGCCGAGCTTCTTCCATGGCCATCGCATGGCTCCGCTACGGCCTCCGTGGCCGCGCAGCACCTCCACGCCGCCGCCATGCCGCGCCACCGCGGCTCCTGCGCCACAACACAGGACCTCCGCGGCCTTCTCGCCGCACCGTGGCCGCTGCGCCACCACGCAGCGCCTCCGCAGCCTCCGTCCGCCGCGCACCACGGCCCCGAACCTTGCGGCTCTGATACCAATTGTTGGAAGCTTAATCACTTAGCTCCCTTCTAACAAGGTTGTGCTTCACACACAAGCACACACACACTAACAACCCAGGGAGCTCTCCTGCCGGCCGGGCACACACCACGGTCCTGGCGGAGACTACATCTCACCTGCTTTTTTTGAAGCCTTATGATTTGCTTGTATTTCAGCTTAGCATACAATGATGGAGTACATGTCCTTATATAGGACTTTCAAGGTCGGTGCTACAGTGACCGCCATTGCTACAGTAACCGCCATTGCTACAGTAGCCGACCTAGTACAAAATATCTCTTCCTAACTTAGCTATTAAGTAATGGCTGAGTTCAACTCAAAGTTGAACTTTGCTACCTTAGCTACTAAGCAATAGTGGCTAGATATTTAGGGAAGCATCAAGATTATGCCAACAATATCATTTTTCTAATTTTAGGCATTATATAAGTGATAATCATGGTTAAATCGTGTATTTCTGTCTGTGAAAAGTCAAACACACACTGAAAAGAAAACAGGAGTATTCCGGCGTTCATCTAGATAATGAGCCAAATAATTAGTTCAAGTTCTTTATATGTTGTTTGGCCCTTGTGTATTAACATCTCTCCCTACGTGCAGGATTCTCAAGACACTGGAGATAAAAATGATAAAGTACCTTTGTCTCCAGTGGGCCAAAATTCCTCCTATGGAAATACTCCCTCCACTAACAGGGAAACTGCCACTTATTGGATGAAGAACTATCCTCTTGTTGGACGTGAGCCACAGATGAATGAACTTCGCAGGTATACAGCTGGGGCACGTTTCAACAATTCCCCAGTTATATCCGTTTGGGGGATAGCTGGCATTGGGAAATCTGCTCTTGTTAGAAACTTGTACTATGATAGAATGCTTAACAGCAAGCAGTTTAACAAGTACTGTTGGGTGGATGTATCACATCCATTCAATTTAAGGGATTTTTCACGAAGCTTAATTTCAGATCATCATTCAGAAAAAGACCCTATTAAAGAGTGCCGCGAGCTTCTGAATAAAAATCAGTGTCTCGTGGTTATTGATGATCTTCAGTCCAAAGAAGAATGGGACTTAATACAGCCTGCATTGGTATCAAGTTCTTCGGCAAGTATTATCATTGTCATTACAACTGAAGTCAGCATCGCTACATATTGCACAAATAACGAAGAGCAAGTCTTTAATGTCAAAGGTCTAGAAGCTAACGCAGCCATGGATCTATTCAGGACAGAGGTGTGTTTTCTTCCAAGTAGTTTCCTACATTCAAGTTCTCACAAACTTAGCACCCTATTGGGTGTGGGTCTCTTTTGGTTCAAAATAATTTCATAGGAATTTTGAGGAATCCATTCCTTAAGAATTTTTTCTATAGAGCTTGTTGTGTCTGATTAAATCCATATTTAACTTTTATTATGATCTACTTTGCCTGTAATTCCAAAGAAAAATTTCAGTACAGCCTCATGATTTTTTTCATTTACTTGTATGAAAACTATTTCCTGTACCTAGTACTTAAATGAAGTTCATGTGCTGCAACCAAACAACGTCCTGTAGGATTGAATATGGGATGATATATCTCAGTCCTATATTTTTTATTCATATGTTTTTTAAGACCTGCGATCAAAGAGTCCTCGGATTTCCTCTGTTTCCCTTAAATCAACTCAACGGGAACGAGAAACTGCATATGTTAATCTTATTAAGCTGGTCTCTTTACTGTGAGTAATGTATATTGTCTAGAATGGTCTCGAAACTACACATTTCAAACATAGCTGAAAAGTAATTCAAAATACTGCAGATGTTAACCTTGATATAACATCCGTAATTGTGTAATGCAAAGCAAGTTTGGCTAACACAATTGAGAAACAAAAATATACTTCATATTTACATTTAAACTTTCTTATAACTTTTAGATGTTTTTCTTTGTTGACTATGTTCTCACAGTAACCTATATATTTCATACTTACATTTAAACTTTCTTATAACTTTTAAAATTCGTACACCTTGACTATATTTTATTAAAAGTCTAATGATAAAATTCGACCCAAAAAACTCTAACCATTTTTGTATTTTCGTATCCGAAGTTAGAGAAGAATTTTTAGCATGTGTTGCAAAACGATATTACATTAGCAATGTATGCCACTCTAAATAAAGAAATATGAGGCAGATTTCTTCACAACTATTGTAAAAGTTGTGATGCATAGGGAAATTATTTCATTTATTTTTCAGTTATTTTCTTGAAATACATGAATGAAAAATATTAGTACATCAGATCACTCTATATTCTGCAGCAGAAACATACCAATCCATAGTAACATCGACGTTTACTTTGCTCATGAAGTGACGTTAATTAATTACTCTACACTGTATGCAATAGGTACACAGGAAGCAGCCATTATCCATTTTAAAAGATCACGTAGATGTGGAGCTGGATGAACTTATTTTGAAGTGTGGCGGTCTTCCCAAAGTAATAGTTGCTTTAGCTGCTTTATTGGCCACCCAGACAGTCACATTGATGGATACTGTGCGTTCTTTGAATCGAAGATTTATGCACCATCTAGAGACCAATCCAGATTATAACAGTCTCCAGGGTCTATTTAGTTGGATGCATGACTACTTCCGTGATTGCCCGGATTCACTCAAACCATGTATCTTTTACCTATCAATTTTTCCTCGAGACTGCAACATTCGGCGAAGGCGACTAGTAAGGAGGTGGATAGCAGAGGGTTACTCCAGAGACAGTGATGAAAAATCTGCTGAGGAAAAAGGAGAGGAGTTCTTCTCGAAGCTTCTTCAGTTGAGCATAATCCAGAAGATACACCAGTTAGGCACCACTGCATTTGATGAGACAAGGATGGTAAGTTGGCAGGTCAATGGATTCATCCGGGAGTACATCGTCTCACGGAGAATGGAAGAGAACCTTGTGTTTGAACTCGGACCAAATTGTGTCCTAACAACCCAGCGAACGGGACGCCACATTATCATATTGAGAGACTGGGACAGAGACAAAATTGTGTTTGAGAGCATTGACTTCTCACGGTTACGATCAATGACAGTGTTTGGAAACTGGGAATCATTCTTCATCTCTAAGAGTATGAGGCTGATTCGGGTGCTTGACTTGGAGGATACATCAGGCGTAAAGGATGAGGATGTCGAGAAGATAGTGAAACGGCTGCGGCGCCTAAAGTTTCTCTCTTTACGAAGATGCAGTGAGATCCATCGTCTGCCAAGTTCATTGGGTGATCTTAGGCAGCTTCAGAGTCTGGATATCAGACACACGTCCATAGTCATTCTTCCAGTTAACATAGGCAAGTTAGAGAAGCTGCAGTATATTCGTGCTGGTGCCGCCATCCTTGCATCAAAGCCGCCTGCCTCATCCAGCAGGTTTCCAGAGTTCCGCGGATGTCGTCGGCTAGTTGGTGTTCAGGTGCCTAGAGACATTGGTAAACTTACAGCATTGCACACCCTAGGTGTTGTCAACATCAGTGCTTCAGGGAGGAGGCTGTAAAAGGGCTCAAGCAGCTGACCCAATTGCGCAAGCTCGGAGTATCCGGCATCAACAAGAATAATTGCAATGATTTCTTCGATGCAACCTCAGGTCATGTGCATCTGGAATCTTTGTCAGTACAACTCGACAAAGACAATCAAGATTGCTTGGATGATATCTCCCTGCCTTGGGAGAACTTGGAGAGTCTTAAACTGTATGGGCTTCAAGATAAGTTGCCAAAACTATCAACTAGCCAGCTTAGCAAGCTCAGGAAGTTGGAACTGGAGATGACCACTTTACAGCAGAGTGACATTAAGCTCCTCGCCAAGCTACCACAACTATGCATTCTACGCCTTCGTGTGAAGCAGCATCGGGATGGAAAGCTCCATTTTTATGACGAGATGTGTGGCGAGCAGTTGCCCACATATGAAAAGGTGAAGATCCTCGAGATTGCTTGCAGGTCCAGCAAGCTACATGTAACATTTGGATCAAAGTCGATGAAGAATCTTGAGCTGCTAAAGGTTGACTGCTCTAGTGCGTCGTATCATCTTAATGGCCTCAATCATCTATCTGAACTCAAGGAAGTCTTGTTGAAGGGTGCTGATGATAAAATCAAGACAGCCTTTGAGGAGCTGCTTGCCAACCATCCAGGGACACCACCTACCGTGAAGCTGGAGTAACTACCACGTTCCTCCTGAAGCCAAGGATCAACATTTTCTCTGTTTATTCCCCCCTGTTTTCACCTTAAACTAGCTGGATCCAGAGGTTGCTGTCCCTAGTTTGTTTGTGTACTTTTTTTGTACATTGCTGGTGTTCTTATTGGTTATCGACATGCATTTTTTCAGAACATAATACACTCTTCTACGGGCATTTGGATTTCTGCTTATCTTTAATGTGAGCTGAGGTTGATGTGATGAGGGCAATGGGCCTGTTGCATTGTACTAGGATAAATTTGTTCGTTGGAGTTGCCACTTTGAAGATCCCTAAATTAACTACTTCATCTGTTTTGCTTTCAAAGGAATGTAGAGATTGGTTTCTAAGCTTGCTCCTCGCTATATATGCTGCAGCGATGTTAAATTCGCGTCAACATTATACCCCCGTGCATTGCCGATGCTGTAAGCTGGATCAGGAAAACTGTACTGCAACTTTCAGAAAAGCTTGCAGATTTGCCAAGTCTAGGTTCACAGAAAATTAAGTGGGGACTATTTGAAGTGAAATGGTGTGTTCATTGCTGATGAATCTCACGTCAAATGTTTAGTCAATTGCTCTCCGCAACTATCATCAGCAATTAACTGAGAGGAAGAGGAGATCGAGGAGGTACCTGTGCACTGGTCGCCGCTTGGACGAAGGCAGGTACGGGAAAGAGCTGCAGACACATCGGCAGCAGGTCCGATAACTGACGCCGACGCGCCGTCTGCAGCGCAAACGACGGATCACCGCCGTCGTCGCCGGCGGGCCGCCGGATGGAGGCGGGGGGTCACGGCGCACGGCGGACGGCCGAAGACCGGAATACGCATCGCAGCCGCAGCCGAATCGGCCCAGATTACGCCGGAGGAAGGAGAGGATGCTCGCGGCGGCGGGAAATCACTCCATATCGCTCGCGCGATTCGTACGCCCGTTTCGCTTAAGGAATTTCGATCTGGGTTTGGCCCATGACGTGTTTGCTCCCTGTTATGCCTTCCTTCGCTCGACTCTGTTCGTTTCTTCTCTGCTTCTCTACTACTTATAAAAGAGCAAACATTTTCTTTCCTAAGCGCATCCAGCCCAACTTACACAGAGTCAAACCGATCATTTTCAGCCTCAGATCTGGGCCACCAATTTGGATCTAACCATTCAGATTACAACTCGGCCCCACCTTGTGTGCATCTAGCAAATAGAAATTGTTCTCTTATGCAGGTTATCTACCGGACTACTGCTACACTCCGTTCGTGGTCTCAGTTGCAGCATGTGGGGCATCGAGACCTGTTTATGGAGGTCTGTACAAGACTGGAGGATACGGCGAGAGACTTTTTATCCCGACATGGATGGCAGCATAATTTGCGGATCGGCCCTCCTCCACCATAGGCGTTTTTACAATTTCTCATTATGATATGTAATTCGTCTTTTTTTCAGTACTTCAGACTTGATACGGCTGTGTGCATCTTAGTTATGCAAAAGCTGGGTATAATGCTTAAACATCTTAAGTAATAAAACTCCCTTTATCTAAAAAAAAAAAAAAGAGATGGCGGACGAAAACTCTGCCATCTCAATCAACGGGAGAAAAAAAAGATCCGCTCCAACCCACGTTGCAAACCGTTGCTGAAAAAAAGGAAAGGAAAGCATCCCAAACAATCGCACACACTAATCTAACGAAACCCCCGCCGCCGCCATCGTCCTCCCCGCAGAGTGCCTCCCGTAGCGCTCCGCCGCCGCCGCTGCCCTCTCCCTTCGGTGGAAGCGCGCTCCCCTCTCGCCCGTGACGCGGCTTTCCTGCCCGTTCGCCAGCCCCGCCGCGGTCGACGGTCCCTTGGGCGTGGGAGGCTGCCGCGACGGCGCAGCGGCAGACGGTGGCGAAGGACTCGGCGACACTAGCGGTGACCAAATCGTGTCCAGCTGCACCGATTCCGACTGCGTGGCAGTGGCTGTTGTGGACGCCAACGCGGTCCTCTCCGATGGTGCCCTGCTGCACCTGGTTACTGTGCGGGGCTGCGCGACGCCGACTACAGTCGAGCCCGTCCCCAAGTTGACTACAGTCGAGCCCGTCCCCAAGTTCGTCAAATAAGGTTGACACCTGCTCTGCACTTCGTGGATTAATCTGTCCAAGTATTTGTTGGGTTGTTTAACCCGGGAATGCAGTCAAGAAATCAGAACGCCAGTACCAGCAACAGTCCCAGTTATCACAATTTGTTTGGTTCAGTTTTGTGTTATTTCGATTAACCTTCAGCTCTATGTCAAGCACTAGGATATACATGTAGAACAGCTAGAGGATGGACACTAGCATATCAATCTGGTTGTAGATCTTTGGGGCAAACATGTGACATTACTAAGTTGCGTGACGTTATAATTGTTTGTGTTTCCTACATCAGTATGGTGACACTAGCAGAGGAAACATGATATCTCCAAACACTATCAGGTGTTGATATGAAGACTTTAACTGTAAAATTCGCCAAGGAAACAGGATATCTCCAAACACTATCAGATGTTGATATGGAAATTATTGCTCCTACATGTTGGAGGCTGAGGTCCATGGGACCAACCATTTGTGGGAGCACACATCTCCATCTGCATCCTGGCTGATCTCAGGTGCCTCTACTCTTATACTCTACCCATTGTTATGCATTGTTCATTCATGTTTTTGTTAAGAGCTCAGTAGTGAATATGAGCAGACCAGTCAATGACTACTGTGCCGAGGGTAACAACTATCCCAAATTGAACTCCGGAACCACTTGTGTGTTCTGTATCATCTTACGCTTATTGCTTTGTTGCCTCAACATCTCTGCGACACAGACACTGAATATATCATTGATCAATCTATTGTGATCTTCCGACCCTATGTCCACTTGTAATCTTCCTGCCTCTGAACAATATATGCATACATTAATACAGCTAAAAACATTGCTCTATGTAGTTAATTTTCCTCTAATACTGTGCATCATGCTCATTGCCGAGAACTTATTAGAAGATGACCTCTTTTTGTCACATGTGTTTTGACGTTTTCATCACATCATGTTTCAAACATATGGATATGCACATATTGTACTTTCAGGAAATAGGTGTTTAGGCCAGTAATTTTGTTATTCTAATCTAAAAATTATTATTTTGAGTTGCAATGAGGTGAAAGCAGTCTGGTCATACTCTACGCATGGAGTTGGATGAAGCAGATTATGATCAATCCTTTCACTGCCTAATTTTTCTTCGGGTTATGCAAGAAAACATTTTTATGATCAATCCTTTCATTGCCTCATGTCAATGTTGTAGGCAGCATCCTAGACCACCGGTGGGCCATGCTCGACTCATGGGAGCAAACCATGCCCGCTCCATCGGCTTGGGGCAGCGCACTGCACCTGCCATGCTCAACTCAGTGGAGGGCATAGTGACAGCCGAAGATCTGCTCCTTCAAGTTTTGTTCATGTTACTTCACCATGCTGCGACTCTTTTGTTGGTTTTGAGAGAGGAATCGAACTACATTAGACGAGGATTTATTTTGGTTAAAAATCTGAAAAAAATGTTAAAAGGAATTGAGTAGCTGGTGAAACATCATATTCAAGATATTAGATAATTTAGGTGTATGTCATTAACCCTTTCCTGAAAAGATTCAAGACCATGTAAGATCACATTCAAATATCATTTATAAGGGATTCAAATTGAAATAAAGTATTATCTATAAGGGGTTCAAAACCGAATGGAAGATTTTTGGTATCTATTTTAATTCTGGTTGCAGGTTTGGATCGGATGTTTTTAGATTGTACATTTAACCTGTGTGTTTTTTTTACCAAAGTGTGTGTTAAATTTGACCAAAGTGTGTGTTAAGTTATACATGCATTGCACCTACACGGTTATTAAGATGTGTTACTACGGTTACGATTACTAAGATTATACGTGTATTTTTTTTGACCCTTTGTGTTGCATGTACACTACCACTAAGAAAGAGGTGAAGAGAGTAAGTGAATATCTTAAGATGTGTCTGGACGTGCGTGCACGTGCAAAGCTACTAGTCTTTAGAAAAAAGGCAAAACCCTGCTTTCTCTCCCATCTAAAAGAAGAATTTTGTTCCTTAGTCTGCCAACCACGCACTTCGTCAACCCTTTCGTCCAACCTCTCTACCTCTCGCGTGATCCGGCGCCGACAGGTGGGCCAAACTAATCGCGCTCCCCCCATCGCGCAAAGAGGGAAACTTCGGTCCAACGTCAGCCCCTCGTCCTTTCCGATCTCGCAGCAGCGCCGGCTCCCTCGGCCGTCGCCAGTCTATTCCGGCGACTCCTCGCGCTGCTGACCATCGCGCCGACACCTCCTCCTTCCCCTCTCTCTATTCCATGGCGTGAAAGTGCCAGTCCGCTGCCTCGCCACAAACCCTAGCCGACTCAGACTACTGCATCACAGCGCCGCCCGCCCGCATCTTCCTGCGCCCCCACCTCAACTGCGGGATGCAGGATGGGATCAAACCATCGCGCCGACACCTCCTCCTTCCCCTCTCTCTATTCCATGGCGTGGAACCGCAGGTCCGCTGCCCCACCACAAACCCTAGCCGCCTCGGACTACTGCATCACAGCGCCGCCCGCCCGCATCTTCCTGCGCCCCCACCTCAATTGCGGGATGCAGGATGGGATCAAACCATCGCGCCGACACCTCCTCCTTCCCCTCTCTCTATTCCATGGCGTGGAACCGCCGGTCCGCTGCCCCGCCACAAACCCTAGCCGCCTCGGACTACTGCATAACAGCGCCGCCGCCCGCATCTTCCTGCGCCCCCACATCAACTGCGGGATGCAGGATGTTATCAAGAGCAGCCCTGAATGGGATCAGGATCAGGAGTAGCGAGGTAGGAGCTACCCGCATCGGCGACAACGACGGCCTTGGCATCGCCCTCGGCGAGGGATGAGAACCTTCCACCCGTTTCACCAAAAAATTCAAGGAAAGTTAACTTCCTTCGCCTGCGTCTGTCCGTGATTCTCTCGCGTTCCTTTCCTCCCAGCCTCCACGTCAAACCAGCATCTCCCCTCCATGGCCAGTCAGCGGCTCCAACGAGGGAGCAAGGAGTGCAGGGCTGCTGCGCCGCTCGCCTTGGACCAGACCCCTCAACACTGCCGCCCTGGTCCAGGCCCTGCTCCACCGCCGCTGCCTTTGACCGGCCCTGCACCACCGGAGGATCCGAATCTCCTTACCTCCGGCCTTGAGCTCCGCCGTTGAGGCCCTCCCCCGGCCACAAGAGACGCTCCCGCCACGGGAGTCCACCGCGCCGCCCTGGGGAGTGCACTTCATGTCAGCTGCATCCAACGGGTCCGGCTCTGCGCGCGCTTCCGGGGAGTCAACCTCGTGCTGCTGCGCGGTAACCGACCGTCGCCGCAGGTCGTTCCTCCTGATGCATCCGCTACTGCCGCCGGGAAGAGAGAGGGGCGGAGGGAGGGAGAAAGGGATAAGGAGCAGTACTGCTGGTGCCTGGTGGGTTGCAGGGATGGGGATGGGAGGCCGACACTGGACTGTGGAGAGAAAGGAGGAGGAACAGCGGCGTCAAGGTTAGCTCAGCTCGCCGCTATTGGGACGAGTTCAGTTCCTTACAAACCTGACATGGAACTGTTGTTAGTGCATATCTTCTGATCAATTTCCTGTTGTAGCTATGAAAACAGGCACTCCAGTACCTGTACATGCCTCACAATGAAGCTTTTAGTTTGGAGACTGAATTTCACAAACATGGATTTAACCATCATTTGGTGTGTTATACTGATTCATGATCACCGACCTTATCTAATATAAAAGTACATTTACCTTCTCCCTTTTTCTCCAATGTTTCTGTTGATCGAGAGAAAGTACATGGAAGGTTTTGGTATTTTTTTGACAGATAAGATTTTGGTACTCATGCATTCAAATTATGCTTTTTTGGATGTTAGAATGTAAAGAACCTAAGGGCCTCTTTGAATCATAGGATAGGAAATTCAAAGGAATTGGAATGGGATAGGAAAAGGAAAGGATGGCATATGCAAACCTTTCATCGGTCCTTGTGCATAGGATTCAAAGAATGAGGTCAGACTGGATTTTATTTTTCCTCTACGTTTTGCCTTGAAGTGAGATCTGAAGGAAAGTTTCCTTTAGTTTTCCCTTGCACCATTCCTATGATTCAAAGGAGTGAACAGTGCTATCTTGGGAAATATTCCTAACCCTGTACATTTCCTCCAGATTTCCTCCAAATCAAAGAAGCCCTAAACGTGTTCTCTCTGAAATTATGTTTCCGGCTGGAGATATAGCTTTGCTCTCAGCTTCGTATATCTGTTATTTATAGCATCCTTAAAACTGCATATCTAAATGGCTAAATTGTATACATTATTTACTAATTGCAAACAAGTTTAAATAATTTTCCCAATGGACTTGACCTCATTGTACATTCTATTTTCAGAAACCTGACTAAGACATATCCTTTTTTTGCAGATATTATCACATTAAAGATAGGAGTGTCAGGTCACTTTGTGATGAAATGACCAAGTGTGTCTGAGTTGCACTTTTCTGTGTAGGTATGCTGGAAAACATACACATTATCTGCTACAAAGATATAACTTAATGCGGTTGATATTGGTGAATGACTCTTCAGATGAATTTGAGTGTGGTCAGAATATCACAGTGTGATCAAGAGAAGATATCGACCACCTTCTCGTCCGCTGCCACACCGCCCGCCAAGTTTGGAGCCACTTCTTCCCGCAAGACGCCCTCCTGGACATCTACAGCGTCTCTGAACTCTGGGATGCTCATTGCCATAATCTCGAAGAAGCAACTATCTGCACGGCGCTCTCCTGGAGCATTTAAAAGCGCCGCAACATCATCATCTTCCATAATGTTGATGAACCACTCCATGTGGTCACCCGTAGATGCTTAGATGACATCAATTTTTGGGCTAATCGATATAAGACAACAGCTGTTGCTGATCGCTTAATTCTCTGGTGCTCCACGTGCGAACCACCTTGAACGTCCGGTTTTTTATTTATTTTTCTCCGCTTTCTTCTCCCGCTTTTTGTACTCAACCCTGTATGAGACGATGGTAATTATATAAAGTTGTTCAGGTTGGCCTTTGGCCCGCCGTAGTGCTGGTAAAAAAAAAATATTACAGTGTGTTCCAAATACTACTATTTGTGATTACGTTTTTTTGGTGATTTTCCTGGTGTAGTGTGAGGAGGGGGCATGCTGGTGGTGCTGCTTGGATAGTGAGGCGCACGGCATAAGCACCTGCTATTTGTTTCACTGGTTTGACATCGTACCAATAGGTTTGATTTCTACTTCTCTATGTGGATTTTGCTTGCCATCAACGAGAGAGCATATGAAATTCTCTTCACTAGCAACATATAGGTCTTGAGCTGCGAGTGCGACTTATTCATTACCAAAGCCGATGTCAGTAGGAGTATTATTATAAAAAAATCTGACCTCGTGTTCGAGGACGTAGTTTTCTCATAAGGATGAAACAAAAAGAAATTTTTTCTCAATTCTTATGATAACTATCCTTAATAAAGCATTAGTTGATTTTATTTTTGTTTTCCATCTGCATTGGTTGCCATGTTATGTATTTGAGTTGATTTTGTAGAGGAGACGAACTAAATCAGTTAACTACTAATGCATCATTATTAAATCTGCTGGGACATGTCTTCCTCAAAGCCAGGCTGTGGGAGAATATCGACTATGTTGTTCTTCATATCAGTGTTCTACTTCTCTTTTTTTACATTTTTTTTCCCGTAGCAACGCATGGGCATTCACCTAGTAAATTAATAAAGCATTAAAGCAAGCGAGTCCACGACAAGTTATTACAATAGCTTAGGCATACAACTTCGCCTAGAAGTGAAAGCAAGAACGCTAAGGAAGTTACGATACCGGGGTCGGCCAATCCCCAACAAGCCGGGCAAAGTAAAAGGAAATAAGGCTCATTTCTTGGTTTGAGCGCGGTGTAGATCGTTTTTAGCCCGCTTGACATGTCCTGGAGCTCCACCCTGTCCTGCTCCTTTGCGAGATTCGACCACATCTGAATGAACATCATGATTTTGAAAATAAGATCAGATGGTTGTTTTGGCACAATTCGTTCGATATTAAGCTTATTGCGAGTAACCCAAAGAGGCCAGAAAAGCACTGAGACCAACACCCAAGCTAGTCTACGCTGCTGTCCTAACATCTGTTGCATAATCGCATGTAATTGTGGGAAGTTGGCCCACGCCCAATTGCACCCCAGCAACTGCCGCACCACTCTCCACCCAAGTTTAGCAAGAGCATAAGAGAAAAAAAATGTGTGTTGCATTCTCGACCTCCCCACACACTGCACAACGGCCATTCGAGGGACCTTGATGCTCGGCCAGCTGCTTCCCGGTTGGTAAACGATCCAGAGCTAGCTACCAAGTAAACACCTTGAGCTTTAGCGGTAATCTGGCTCCCCAGATGTCCCACCCATGCGCCACCGTAGCCCCTTTGGAGATGATGCGGTACATAGAGGCAACTGAGTAGACGCCGGACGGTTCCAGCGCCCACCTGACCTGTTCGTCTCTTTCGATTTGTTCCTTTCACTCTTTCACGTATGTTTCTATCTGTAGCGCCCCGACCCCGGTACTATACAAAGATGCTGTGTGTCACTGGTTATGCGATACAACCGAATGTTACTGGGCACACCTCTCCCAGGCCAGAACCTCTGGCAGGCGTTGCTCGGAATTGATCATCGGCAACACAACACTTCGATTGATGCCATAACACAGGCGCAACTATCAAAGTATAATAGAGAGATCAAGACTGCAGAACAACTGGCACATCACAGACTCTACGATTCATAGCAATATTACATAACTTGTTTCACAGTACTTGGTAATATTACAAGCAGAGGTCACATGACCCAACATTACATCATTCAACGGAAAACGGATATGTTGCTATTCAACAAGATAGCAAAAGGCCTAAGAGGCCAGGAAATAAGCAACGTAGGCTACATAACATACAAGTTCCAGGCTGCCACCTAGGAACCCCAAGCTACTCGTCGATGTCAACGTAGAAACCAGCGTCGGAGTGAGGGTCTTCACCTGAACCAAATTAAGCAAACATGAGCACCGAAGGTACTCAACAAGACTTAATTAACATGTTATATATCTGCTTGTTCAGAGAGATTGTATGACGGTTGTTTTGCATAAAGCCAACTTTTCAATAGAGGCAGGGAAAAGTAGAAGTCGTCTACTTAGAGCTTCTTCATAAAAGGGATAAGAGAGCAAGTCTAGCTCTAATATTCATTATTTTGTAACCACCAACTCGTCAACACCACCTATCAACTAGGATAACCCCCTCGGCAACCTCGAGGAAGCACCCTTCATTCCTTGTCAACAGATTTTACGATCAAGTTCAGGTTCTCTATGATCTCAGAATACGTCGCCAAGTTGTCCATAACCGTGGACACGGCTTTTCGAAAAGATTTAACCCTACAGGGGTGTACAATGTTTACCACACGTACCAACCGACTCTTAATGCCACTAGATTAGCACTCTTCCTTGGAGTGCCGGCAGAGGGTGGTTGACCACGACCTTTACCTTAGTTGATTATATCTCATGGGTCATCCATAACAGGGAGCTGCAGCCATTACGCGAGATGGCCACCTCGTGACGGTCCCCGTTACTCTGTCACCGGAATCAAGATCCGTGTTCGTCCATCACTGGATCCCTGTCAGGCCCTATCCTTTCTCAAACGTTTTTGACCCACACGCGAATGGAAAACCAAACTACGTGTCCCATGGGTACAACCAACCAAGTTAGTTAGTCGAGCAGGGTGTTAGGCCCGCGCGTGGTTGTACGCTCAGTCTTGGTTCGTAGAAGATAACTCAGGTCCTAGGGCAGCGTGAACGAGACAACTCACCACAGACCCATGTGGCCTCTCATCCGTTGCCTTTTAGTCATTTTACGTGCTCACCTCCTTTCCACGGTATTCCGACATATTAGATTCATTCGCAACCCTGATTCACCAACCGGGTGGAGCAGAGATAAACAACTATGCATGGCTAAGCAGATATAAGGCTTTGGCGATCTACTCATTTCAAAACTATGGCTGCTAGGAACAATGGTTGAGGATATCTGGGTGATGCAAATATATAGGAGACTTCTATTTATTGACCAAAATACATTGGAATCGGATGCATATACAAGAGTGAAATACTTCGAAATCATATATGGGCAGATAAGAGGTTATGCTTGCCTTGCTTCTTTAATTTAATTGCAAAACTTATTAATGCAAATATTAATGCATGACATGACATGATTCCACAATTGTACACTTTATTACAAACTTGGGATGTTACACTATCCCTTTTTTTCCTTTTCCTTTTTCTTTGGTATTTTTCTTTCGTCCTAAGCCAGATCTTCCTTCATCATGCGCTTAGACTTCCTGGACCGGCCGACAAAGACTACCGCTTTGCCACCCGTGGATCATCCTGACAGGTCGGTTTAAGAACACTCCGTGGAGATACACATTTGGTACATCCCCGACATGTAGAATCATCTAAATAAAGTTTAAGCTCATTGACATTATAACTACCAAGATTTAATTTATTGATTAAGATTTAATTTATTGATTAAGATTTAATTTATTGATTAAGTACCATCCCCGACTGAGGATCACTTGATTTTTCGTTTTCTTTGGTGGGCATTAAAAGAAACCTTTGGTTGGGATTATACTCCTTTGTCCTTTGAGGACTTTATTAGTCTTGTTATTGTGAAACCTGGTAACAAAAAGAACCCCCTGGGTTGGGCGATCCTTGGGGCGGCAACCTGGGCAATCTAGACAACACGCAATGACATTGTTTTCAATAATAAGATTGTTGCGTCCCCGCTTGCTAATCTGTTCAAAATGTCTTCTTTGTTGAATCAGTGGAAGTGCATGTCGCAGGGAAAGCGTGAGGAGAGCTGGATGAAGATGGTGGAAAGCTTGAAGAACATGATTAGAAGACTGCAACTGGTGGTCAACACGTGTAGTGGCATTGGTTGATTCACTTTCGGTGTTATGGTTTTTCCTTGTTTTTAGTTGTACCCCTGCGTGGGTCTTCCGGGCGGTTTACTGCTTTACCGCTTTTTTACTTTCCCTGTTCCTTTTCTTTTACTTCTTGACAGTGTTTGGGGCCTGTCTCATTTCACTGAACAAGTGTGTGAGGCTTTCTTTATAAGCCGGATAATAAAGTTGTTTCTTCTAAAACTAGTAGACGTGCACATGCAATGCACGTCTCAACTAAAATTGTAAATAATTATTTTAATAAGAATTGCATGTTCTTGAAAAAGCGAAATTGTAAATAATAGAATCATACAAAACAGAGTGATTTTCATTCATTATAATTATAGAGAAGTGACCTACAATTAAATAACACCGTTAAGCTAACAAGTAGTGAACTATATGTTTTTTTCGTCTATTATGTTACTCCTTTGATCCGTCAAAATTGACGGGAGAAATCGACGCGCCGATGACCCGCCAGACGTCGACGGAGCCAGCACCAGCAGCACATAGCACAATGGGAGCAAAATTTGTACTCTCTCCGTTCACAAAAGGATGTCTCAACTTAGATCAAATTTGCATGTATCTAGACATGATTTAGTGTGTAGATACATATAAATTTGAGCTGAGATTGAGACATCTTTTGCGGACAGAGGGAGTAGAATGAAGTTGAACTAAATTTTACTCCCTCCGTTCCATATTACTTGACGCTAAAATGGATATATCTAGACTTATTTTAGTGCTAGATACATCCATTTGAGAGTCAAGTAATATGGAACGGAGGGAGTACCTCCATAGCCTCCTTAGTGTCGCTCACTACACCACGTACTAGAATTGGAGGCATTCAAAAATGCCTCCAAAAGTCTCAAAAATGCCTCAAAAGGTTTTTGGAGGCGAAAAAAAAGTGCAGCATTTACTGGGTAGTTAAAAGTCTTTCGAGGCATTTTCTTAGTGCCTGCAAAAGTGACCATTTGAGGCACTATTGTGTGCCTCAAATGCTAAGAATTTGAGGCATTATTGGGTGCCTCAAATGCTAACCATTTGCAAATGCTAACCATTTGAGGCGTTATGTGATGCCTCAAATGTATACCATTTGAGGCACTTTTGATTTGTGCCTCAATTGCTATACCATTTGAGGCACACAATAATGCCTCAAATGCTATACCATTTGAGGCACTATTGTTTCAGTGCCTCAATTGCTATACCATCAAAGGCATCCAATTCGGGTCCTCAAATGTGAACAGATGCAAAATTCGAATAATATTGTTTATTAAGGTAGTTCAGAGGCAACCAGAATTCAAACATTACATTCACAAATCACAACTCAAAGAGTATACACTAACGTAAGGTCACTAGGATGGTTGAAGTAACAGCAAAATGGAAGGATATGGAATGAAAACTATTCACAGATCTCAGCATACATTGGTTTACAGATCTAGGTTGTTAGCACGCATCAGGCTCCCATGAATGTGTCGAACTCAATCTAAATTGAGAGGTTGCCTCCAGTCAGGTTGAATCTGGAGAAAACGTAATAGTGCACATTGGTTAGCAATTTAGCACCAATTTAGAAGTATGCCATGATTTAAATAAAGAGTATACAGTGAAAATATAAGACTAAAAAAATCAACAATGAGGCGAACTATCATCACCGAGAATATTGTTCCTGGATACACAGAAAGACGTCATGACACAACAAAGAATGTGGTACTAGTAATTCTGCCACTTATATAATCTGTTGTTGACAACCAATCCCCAAACTCTTCCATGGAATTTCAATGATGCTAACATTTTGTAACGAATTCTAATAATCCATCCGAAAAAAATGGATGGCAATAATTCTATGCATAGCAATATCAGGCATACACATGTCAAAAAAAAAATTGGTATAGCATGGCAGAAAAATTGGCCAGCGCCGGCCGGAGAAGCAGGCGGCTATAGAGGCAGGGAGCGAGAGCCATACCAAATTCTCACATAAAGGATTGACCTAAGGCACTGGACTATACATCATGCTTTACAGACATACAATTAAGTCGAGTAGCAAAAGCTAGACCAATAAACAATTTTGCCTAGAAGACTCTAAATTGTACTCAGGAAGAAACAAGAGGTTAACACTGCAGAGCAAAGTAGAGGCAGAACAACCTCAAAAGAATCAGTAAAAGCTTTACAACATATGACCAATAGAGGATAAAACATGAGTGTGCAACATTTCTAGCAGGTTCACCTATCAACAGGGACATACGATAACAAGTTCAGAAACAATGCTTTGAAGGCATAAAAGTGTACTCACATAGACATTGAGCTGCTCAACAGGCTCATCAATTCCAGAAACAATAATTTTGTGCTTCGTACAGTACATACCCAATAGTGGTGATGAATCTAGTGGTGAAGGAGTCATCTGAGAACCTCAAAAGCAAACAACTTTTCCCAACACCTACATAAGTAGATCAACTTGTTAAATGACCGCTGACAGAACAGCATACAAAGAAATAGTCCACGCCAGAAAAACATAAGCTATAATCTAGATGCATAAACAGTTTGTGTACTGTCTACTAGAGGGAAAACTGGAACACGCGAGGGACACGAGTATCGGGGTGTATCGGCCGGATACGGGTATCGGGCAAGTACGGTACGCCGATACGTTGTGATCTGGAGTATCGGTGCTTCGTAGCTGTCTAGGATAACAACACGTGCATTCTGCTCCAACTTCACATGACAACGGGTGAAGTGTTCTGACGGCATTATTACCTATATATACGTGACAACAGATGGATAGCAGTTCCCAGATTTAAGCAGATGTGGCCTTACAACGATTATTAGGGATAGCAGCTTGGTTTATTCTTTGGACTGTATGTTGTATCATGTAGACTCTTCTACAGGGCAGAACCTGCACGGCGACGCCTTGTTGCGTTTGATGTAGCGATCTGGCCAAGCTGCTCGCTATCGCTTGATGGCACCCGTTCTCGCACAGGGGTGTAATGCCTCAGCCAAGTACCGGTATATACCTGTAGAAACAACAAACCATCAAAAGTAAAGCAATTTGTACAGAAGCGAAATATGGCCACCTGTCACTAAGGTAAACTGGAAGAACGATTGGAATTTCATGGACTGACTTTTGCATAAACAAAATCATTTGATAATTCCAAAGGTGCACACAGGAACATCTCTCACGTTCATAAGGGACCCTTGCTGACACACAGGGAAAATCTAGCTCCACCAAACGACATTCAAAAGCATAAGTAACATGTACAAGCAATATATTTCTTATTACACATGCAGTAATAAAAACTCTATGCTGGCTCAGTAGATACTGATAACAGAAATTACGTTGTCAAATATTCATAGGGAGGTTAGCATGGTTGTCGTTAAATTCACAAGCAAGGAAAAAGATTCTCTATATATATATCTGTTGCTAGCCACTGACCTGTTGGGGCCTCATAATTTTGTTGTCAGGGTCATCAAGTGACTCCTTCCAGTGTGCTAACCAACCAGCCATGCGAGGAATTGCAAACAGAACAGGGTAAAATTCTGTAGGGAATCCCATTGCCCTGAAAAACAATCAATCACAATTTAAGCACTGCAATTACAAAAATGAGTCACCAAGTTGGCATAAACAACTGATGTACCTATATATTAGGCCAGAATAAAAATCCACATTCGGATAAAGCTTCCTCTTGATAAAATAGTCGTCTGACAGTGCTGCCTTCTCCAAAGCAACGGCAACCTGGTATGGCATCAGAATGCATCATAAGAGTGTGTTCGATTTGGCATAAGTAGATAACCATGATATTTAGAATCCCCACATAAAGAACATGACATAATTCTTAGGCCATCGAGGATGATCACCAAATACAGACATAACCATATTGCAAGTCATTGACATTTGCTAACAGTTTTAAGAACAAGCAAAGCTATAAAACCGTCATGATGTCATTGCAAAGTAAGACCAAGAGAATTGTAATGAATCACTAGACCATCGACTCCGCGCAATGGTTGTGTTGCCATGACCCATGATCAAATTATTTGCGGACATTCTGTCGAACAGGTGACATGCAGGTCGAGTAGTACCTGGACATTTGTCACCGTTCAGGGCTCCGGTGAGGAAGAAGGAGAGGGCGAGCAACGCGCCATGAAGGAGCGAGGGAGGGATTACGAGCCCGACGAAGGGACTGGCGCCGGAGCAGCAGGGCGTGAGTTAGCAGGTCCCGTCAGCCGGCAGCAGGGCGCAGGTGCCTTGTTCGAGTATCCAGAGACTATGAGGGGCAGGGGACGGCCAGGCCGTGAGAAGAGGTCCAGGAGGAGCCACAGCCTCAGCCACGGGGGGAGGCACGAGCTTGGTTGGTGGTGGCCGCCGACGTCGTCGCGATTGAGAGAGGAGCCGAGCCGAGCCGAACCCCGCGTCTAGGGTTAGCTGCGGCGTCGCGCTCGGGGCGGAACGGCGAGGCTGGTGAGGATCCGATGGAGGGGGGTTAGGCACGGCATCCTCAGTGCGTGGAGGCGGCGGATGCGGCCGGCGTTGGCCTTGGTCGGGACGTCGGCAGGCGGCGGCGGCGGCGGCATCGCGGGTGCGCGAGAAGGGGGATCGAGAGGAGCGCGCGTGTGCGTGCGTGTCTACTTTTTTTTCAGCGGAGCGTAAGGTGTGCGTGATGATGCAGGGTAGTGCGAGTAGGTTCAACAAGTTTTTTCTTCTTTTTCTTTCATTTAACGATTTAACGAAGAAGATGAATTTTTTTGATAAAAAATAAAAATTGCAGGAGATGAATACTGGGCGTTATACATACACATGTTATTTACATAGTTGCAGAGTTTTTCTAGATCCTCGCAAATAAAAAAAGTAGATTTTTTCTAGATAATGTGTTCTATTGTAGGCTAAACAATAATCACAAAATCGTGGATTTGAAAGGGTAAAAAATAACTATGTTTGCTTTCAAAATTTGTCTCAAAATGTAGTTTTTTAGGCACATATAAGAAGTGCCGGAATCTAATTGTGGCATCTAAAAGTGGCTTAACAAAGTAAATCGTGCCTCAAATGGAGTCTATCTGAGGCATCTAAAAGTGTCTTAAAAGGAAAATCATTCAAGGCACTTTGATAAGTGCCTCAAATGGTGATTTTCTTAGGCACATATCAAAAGTGCCTCAAATGGACTCTAATTGAGGCATCTAAAAATGTCTCAAAAGTAAATCATTTGAGGCACTTTTGATAAGTGCCTTAAATGGTGGTCTTTTTAAGGCATATATAAAAAATGCCTTTGATTGCTAACTTATTTGAGGCACATTTTATAGAGATGCCTTCTAAAATAACATTTAGAGGCAGTTTATAAAAGTGCCTCTTAATATAATGCCTTGGATACTTGGACGTGACGTAGTGCGAAGCGAGGCTCTGCATAGGCTTCTTCGTAAAAAGCAAAACTTTTGTCTTATTTCAAAAGTAAGACATCAAACACTCTTCTCAAACATTTCTAACAAAATTACCAAATTATGTAACTGCAACGTGATGAAGCTCACCCACATATCTCTATACTTCTGAAATATCTCAATAGTTTGAAACGTTACTTCACAAAGAAATTAAATGATGGACCCAGTAGAACTTTGAGAGCAAAACGATAATTTCTCCTCTGAAGTCCTTCTTTCCTTCTTTATTGCCTTGATAGCTGTACCCGACAAGATCTATACACCCATGGCTAAGTCACATGCTTGGCCAGCGCAGAAGGTGTAATCAGCGCGTTGGGAAGAGACAGAACTGCAAGACTGTCTTTCGTTAATCTCCTGGTGTATTTTAAACCCAATTGCGTGCAACGACTAAGCTGCACATCACCGTCTCTTTACTAAATAGTGCAGATTTCTTGCTCCCGGGCACCACTGCTCCTACGTTTGAAAAAAATAGAAAAAATATTTAAAAGTTTCAAACAAATCTGAAAGAAAAAAAACGTGCACGTTGTCAATCAGATGTTGTACATGCATTGCAAAATCACAATGCGAAATACATAGTACTTTAAGCTACACAAAAATGAGAAATTTCTAGATCTGAGTATAGTTGTTTAGAATTTCCAAATTTTGTTATTTTTATGTAGTCCATAATACAAAATATTTGGTATTGTAATTTTGCACGCTTGTAGTATACATCATTTAGAACACGCCTGATAGTTTTCAGAATTTTTTACATCCTCTAAATATTACTTTGTGGTCACTAGGTGGTCAAAGGATATATTTGTATTTTTTATTACTTTGTGGGTTCTTTGCCCCAATGTTGATGATTATTAATAGATTGGTGGCCCTTTTCGCAAAAAAGAGTTTAAAAGTTTACATTTTTACCCAATTTATGGACGTAGTGCTCGTAGTCATGCCAGATGCTAGCTATTTCTGGACGGAGGGTGTAATAAATCTCTCAGCAATGTGATGTCATGAGTTAGTCGAGACATCAATATACACAAAGTCAACTTAATCGCAAAAACATATAAATCATTTGGTGGGGCCGGGAAGGTATCTAGTCATGGTAGCACGTCGTTTTGTGCATACATGTTAGCTGGACATCAAGTCACATGGACCCAATGGACATAGATATTTGTTATCTCGGAAGTTTGAAAGACTCAACTTAGGCTTCCCCGTCAAGTCAACTGACCCCTTCTTCCTACTCACGTTCCTGTTTCCAATATCTACTCCCTCCTGCTGCTAGCTTAGCAAGGAGAACATCCATCTCGTTCCTCTCTTCCAAGCAGCCAGGATCCCTCAACGCCTAAAGCGCTGCTCTCAAAGGTTAGTGATTTGTGCAGCTATTTCTGGTTCGTAGAACAATCATCTTATGTTTTGTATTTTCATCTTATATATGATGTGACATGAGAAGTTCTAGGTATCCACATCTTGATTTGGCTGCTTAAATTACCAGACATGGCCTCTGAAAGTAGAACAAGCCCGAACTGCCAACAGAACTACCATATGACTTTTTGAAGAAAATTACGAGTGACTTCTCCGATACGCACAAAATTAGTGGAAGCCCATTTGGAACACTCTACAAGGTTAGATTTTCCCGTTACTATTTTCCATTCCTTACTTTCAGTTAAGTTTGATAACATAGGCTCATATATAGTGTTTCTACGATATTAAACAGGGAATTGTTCCGGATGGTGGCAAAGTGATAGCTGTGAAGAAGCTTCAGGAAAACGCGCCGATGCCAGCAGACAAAACATTTAAAAAGGAGGTTCAAAATGTTATGGCCCTCAAACATAAGAACATAGTGCAGATAGTTGGATACTGCAGTGAAACATCAAAAAATTGGTGCAGTTTGATAAAAGATATATCCAGGCCGACATTAATGAAAGTTTGATCTGCTATGAATATTTATCTAATGGGAGCCTTAAGGAGAATCTTTTTGGTAAGTCATCCATTATCTGACATATTTGCATTTAACTACAAATATAAGTTAGGACATCAGTTTCCTATGTAATTTAGAATTTCAACGTCCCGTCTAGTTTTTTTTCACATATATGAAAGTGTTTACCCTTTTCAATCCTTTTTAGTACTAGAAGAAAAAACACAAACTTGAATGTTTACATTATATATTGCTTATGTGGGGTTCATTCTCTTTTAACTCCAATATACAGGGACCAAAGCAACCAAGGTTGTCTCTTCAGACAAAGATTGGGACTCACGCTTCAAAATTATAAAGGGGATTTGCCATGGTCTACATTTTCTACACACGTTGGATCTCCCCATTATCCATATGGATCTAAAGCCTGAAAACATACTATTGGATGAAAATTTGGTTCCGAAGATAGCGGACTTTGCACTCTCTAGACTCTTTGGCCAAGAACAAACCCGACTGTGCACACAAACAGTTGTGGGATCATAGTAAGCTCGTTATGAAATTTCATAACACTCAGCTTCTTAATTGTAATGCAAGTTCCACTATTTTCTCTAGTACTGCCAATTTAACTTGATGTTAATTTCATCCAGTGGGTACATGGCTCCAGAATATCTTTACAGAGGTGAAATCTCGGCCCAGTCAGACATTTACAGTTTAGGCCTGATGATTATTGAGATCGCCACAAGAGAGCAGAACTGTCCCGAAGACAAACAACCGTCTGCAAGAAAATTTATTGACAAAGTAAGAAGAAATATCATAAGATTATTATATACTGATATTGAAGCTTAAATTACATTTTGGTTTCTACATTGTCACGGACCATCATGATTCCAATTTCGCATGTAGGTACAAAAAACTTGGACAGCGGAGCACATAGCATCCAAGTACTATAAGTTAAATCAACAGGGCCTCCAACAAGTTAAACTGTGCATCAATATTGGGCTGGAATGTGTTAATATTGATCGGAAACTCAGACCGTCTATAGAAACAATTGTTGGCAAGCTCAGCGGGATAAAATAAACTGCATATAAGGTAACAATGATCAAAGGCTCTCTACTTAGATCAACTAGTTTCACCAAAACATCAATAAGGAACATAATTTTATTTTTCCTTTCCAAGGATGGTAACTTCTAACAAATACATGCACAATCATTCATTTCATGATACACGTTTCAAATAGTTCTAATGATATGAACTTTCAGGTTTTGTATGAGGTCTGCATTGAGCATGGAATTTGGGTCACGAGAGGTCCGATTAAGAAAACTTGCTCCCTTATTTCTGAAAGCCCTTTTTAGTTAATACCCTTTGATGTAATGTCATTCTGGGAAAATGAAATGTAATTTTTTTTTGGAAACTGCCAGTCAAGATCATATATTTTTGTCATCACATGAGACGCAACGGGTTAATGTTGTATTTTGCTCTCGTCTGTTTGAAATATTTTTTTGTTTTTACTGGCTAATTAGATTGATATGTAATATATATATATCATGTCTACATGTCACACTATCCCTAAGATGCGCTGGTATATAAGGACTTCTCACAGGCTTCCATAAGGCAATAGGACAATCAACCGCGAAGAAGTAGGCGCTACAATAGGACTTTCACTGCCTAATATTATTGTGTCCTTAGTGGAGTCATCCAATGCCTTCCTTATTTTTGTAAATTCTTCTTTCGTATGTGTACTCATAATCTTGTTTATTTCATTTAATATCTGGACCATCTAGAAAGTTTCCCGTAGTTTCGGAAATTTTGTTTTTGCGGGGAATTTCTCATAGCCTATTTTGTTTCGGAAAGTTTCCCATACTAGATGCCAAGCAAGATAAGACACAAAAGTTGCAAGGATACAAAAAATATTTGTTCCAAAAAGAATACATAAATTTTAGTTCCGAAATCAAACCATCAGCTATTACCAGTCTGGATAGGCTATGGAGATTTCATCTCGTATGCTCGCGACGAGTCCAGAAGATCTTATGGAGTACTCGGAGCTATTTGGGAGAAGTATGCGTGTCGGACGATCGGCGTTTTGCGCAGTGTTCTCGACAAGTGGGGATGGTGACACTGATAGACTTTTTTCTTGGCGGTGCTTTTTGAGCTCCGTGTCTCGGTTTTCGAGGTGTAAACCCTAGGTTGTAATCCTTGGTGGTAGTATCTGGCAATGGTGCCTCCCTAGCCATTTCCTTATCAAGGCATTGTTAGGACATTTGGAATCGCTTCAGCACAGAAACTCAGATTCTGACCATGCTAGTTAGACCCGATGGCGCCGGTGTTTGTGCATTGTTATCTTCCTAAAGGTGTCGTTTTGGAGAAACAATTGAAGTTAAGATGCTGTCAATACTGGTGGTGACAATGCTGATGTGAGTCTTCGATTGTTTTGGCCGGGGTCTTTCTTCTCTCTTTTCTTCATTTTTATGATTATGTGCATTCTTGATGTTTATACGAGGCTAGTGTAATTAATTAGTATTAATATATTCCCTTTATAAAAAAAGGGAGCATCACCACTTCCAAACAGTATTCTAGACAATAACAAGTGGGTGAACCATGCCATTTGGCTTGCCCCAAGCATTAATTAACGGTGGTTAACGAGGCATATGATTCTTCATATTATAAGGAAAATCCAATTATCTAGGCCATTAATTGTTCGTCTCTTCGACGAAAAATTATTTAAATATTCTCTTATTAAGGATGTCCCGGGTGTCCTATTTCACAGGAGAAATGAGAGAAAATTCACTACATCAATAAAAGCACAAGACTAGCTAGTAGTAGTAATGGTCAAATGGGAAAAAGCTGAAGTTTGCGCCTGCACCCCATTGCATATTGCACTTCTAAGTTTTCAAAAAATGTGAAATAAATTTTGGACATTGGTAATGTTGTTTCTCGTGCATCCAGAAATTATCATCCAAAATTTTAGCAATACGTGGCCTGCACAAAAAAAAAATGATGTGTGCATAGTACATGATACTATTCACTTGTGTCTTAACTTTTTTTGACAGGATACATATGGTCATATTTGGGGATACAAATTTGCAGAGTTGGGCATACAAATGCACGAGAAACAACATAACAAATGTCCATGATTTATTTCGCATTTTTTGAAAACTAAAAAATAGCTAGAAACCAATTCCTAGAATACTTTCATGTTAAACTTTGCTTTCTATAGCATATATTTAGCTAGAAACCAATTCCTATGGTTTTGATCTTTAAGGTGCAGTTTTCATGCTTTGATTCTGTTAACGAAATTATTGGGTTTACCGTTTATCTGGCCAATATTGTTTGAAATATATCACTCAATCATATAGCTGTTAACTGGCCATAATTAATTCACAATGTCGATGGACCAAGAGTACAGCTTACGACCCGACACATATAGTTTTACTTGTCATCTGTGCGACAGGTAGGAATATAAACGGACGCCTATTAATCCCGTTTAAGTCCACTTATATTGGTCCAACTGTTCAAACGAAAATCTTTCTTCCACGAAAATGAGTTATTGAGAAAAAAATGGGCCTTTGTGGCGCCGTTAAACCCGCCATTTACATACCTAGCGACAGGGTAACAGGGAGTCTGATGGCCCTCTGTATTCTTCAGATGCTAAAACCATCTGTGATACAGCTAGCCACGTACGACTTCTGTGAAGATGTTCAGAAAGGTAAGAAACAGATAGTTGTATGGATAAACAAAGATTAGCTCCGGAGCCATTAGCTGTTAACTGTCTGGATGTGTAGTGTTTAATTTAAAATGTGGATGGGCCACAACTTGCACATCCCAGACCTGGCCAGTAGGCTAGGTCTTGCAATTATGGTTTTCAAGATAAGAAGATGGCTTGTCGATCAATTTCCCCTTTAACACTGCCACGTCCGGGTGCTCAGTTGAAGCACATTAATTCAATCAAGCACAACTTTCGAAAAAAAAAAACGAAAAAAAAAACTCAATCCAGCACTAGAAGCAAGCATCACTCACCATACAGATAGCTTTGTAGCTGATAGTCATGGCCTACCTGCTTGTTGGATCGGTCAAGTTGGTGGAGTCCGATTATTTTAACTTATGGCCTCGGAACAATGAACCGAAGAGTACTAGTAGTAGTATAAATCAACTTGTCCGAACTCATTAACCAGATCTACTTAGACAAAGCTATAGTGGGGTATCATAGATAGTATCATGCATGTCATATTGGTAAAAAAAAAATAACGTGTCACTGCAATTATTGATGAGAGACGATAGTGATATCATAGGTAGATACGGTGACATAGCCGATTACAAGACAAGATTAGTCTATAACATAATAAATGCATTGTTATATGATATCACACATATGTTATTACCCGTAGTAACATAGACTAGTACTCCCTCCGTTTTTTAATATAAGATGTTTTAGCATTTGTCCACATACAAATGTACACAAATGTATGTATACATGTATTAGTATGTATGTTCACTCACTTTAGCATGAATCTAGACAACATGTGCAACACCTAAAACATCTTATATTAAAAAACAGAGGAAGTATCATGGTTGCCTAGCCCTTTCCATAAGATTGGTCTTTTGGATAGTTGGTTAGTGCATGAAGCTTGACAACTAGTATATGATACTTCTCACTATGGCTAGTCTTAGCATTTCTCCCTTGTGAATTTGCGATTTCCAATGTATCCTCACCAAAGATGAACTTCGCAGACTTGAAGCAGACTGGGAAAAGAGAAAAAGAGTTGTCGATTAAAGTGTTGACTTGTAAGGTTAGTCGTGCAAAAATATAGATGGCCCCCAGTCCAACGATGCATTGTCTGTTACTGTTACACGCAAAGACGATTACAGAATTTCCAACGTCCAGCGAAGACTTGCTCACGCCTCTCACGGATCTGGCCAGTAGGTAGCTTGGTTAAAAATATCCACTTGGTAGCTGTTGAGTTTGGACCGTAACTCTCCGGTCAAAGGATCAGCCCTTTAAGAATGCCTTCTCTGGTGCTTGAGTCGATGCACAACTTCAGCACTTGCTAGCACCAATACCACAATCGAAACAACAAACACAAGCTTCAGAAGTAGAGAGTAGCCATGGCGGACCTGGCGGTTGGTTTGTCCAAGACGGTGGTGGAGGGGGCGCTGGCTAGGGTCCAGACCGTGATCGAGGAGGAAGCCAAGCTCCGGCAAACGGCGCAGCGTGACCTTGTGCTCATCTCGTTGGAGTTCGAGATGATGCAGTCCTTCCTAAACATCGCGAATGATGAGATGAGCACCACCAAGAACAATTTGGTAAGGACCTGGGTGAGGCATGTCCGTGAACTGGCCTACGACCTCGAAGACTGCGTCGAGTTTGTTGTCCATTTGGATGGCAAGCCAATCTTCTGGCGCAGGATGTTCCGATGCTGCACCGGACGGGCACTGCCTCTGGACCTGGCGGTTGCTGAGATAGAAGACCTCAAGGGCAGGGCCAAGGAGTTGAGTAAGTGTTACATGCGCTACAGCCAGATCGCTGACTCTTCTGGCTCCAAGCCCGTCATGATGCAACAACCAGCCTCCAGCAAGGCTGCCGGCACAACGGCATCCAACGTGGTCTCCAAGGCAAGGAATGTTGCGAGGAGACCGCAAGGCCTAGGGGATCTCACCCAGTTGATCACCAACAATGACAACATCGACGACACTAGTCTTCAGGTGATCTCTGTTTGGGGAAGAGGCAGCGATCTTGGGACGACATCAATCATCAGGAAGGCATACAACGATCCAGATATCAGTATGAACTTTGCCTGTCGCTCATGGGTCAAGCTCATGTATCCTTTCAATCCCCGCGAGTTCGTCCGGCGTTTCATGGCTCAGGTCTACGCAAACGCTTGCGAACAACCAGGAGCCCGCGTTGGTGCACATGTTCTCGAGAAGATGGAGGCCAGCCAAAAAGATCTCCTTGAAGAATTTGTGGAATTAGTCAACATCCAGACTTACCTCGTCGTCCTGGAGAACCTGACCGATATGGTCGATTGGGATGCCGTGAGGACGTTCCTTCCTGACATGAAGAAAGGCAGCCGGATCATCGTGTCCACGCAGCAATTTGAGATTGCAAGCTTGTGCATTGGACACTCTTACCAGTCATTGGAGCTCAAGCAGTTCTCACCTGAGCCCTCAATTTGTGCATTCTTCAAGGAGGTAATTAATTAAGTACCAAACATCATCAATTACTTTCAGCACATATTTTTAAACTCTATGTTGTTATTTTACTCCATATGTTAACCAACTTGGACGCCAACAATGTCAGTGCATACCTTTGATCATTTCTAAGATTATGCAAATAAATTTGAAGATAAATCTCTTGTAGATATTTTGTATAGCAATATAACAGTAGATACAACTTTAGAACTGCACCGCACTTAACTATTTAGGATAACAAGCATTGGAGAATCAATGAAGTTCAATGCACCCTTAAGCATGGCTTAATCCTTGATCACTTGAGTATATAGAGTTTATCACATCAACAATATATTTTTCAAAAGATGGTTAATGATGGATTATTCAACATAGTTGGCCGATAATTTTAGCCAATATTCAATTTTAACATCTACAACTTCTGTTGTGGTGTTATTAACTATAAAATATAAACGTTGAATAAATTAAATTATTAATATGAAACCTAGGCCTCCAACCAAATGATAAACATTGAGCCACTTGGAACTCCCCATTGGACAAAGAGTCATGTTCGTATACAAAATTCAACACAACCTTCGTTAACATGTTTAACAGCGTTAGAACCCGTTGAATTCTCGCAACACTCCTTTTCTACCTCCCAGATCTCACATGTCCATGTCCTCAAAAAGGAACACATGGCCATATTCACCATAAATAGCTTAATTTCTTTGAGAGGAGTAGGTAACTAGCCAAGGTGATTAATACTTCCGAGTTTTTTATGCATCTTGTCTGGGTCCTTACATGTTAACATCTCTGCCCAACTACGTGCAGGGTTCTCAATACTACGGAGATAAAGAGGAGAAACCAGTGCCATGTGAAGTGAACCTAAATTTGTCCCTTGAAAAAATTCCCTCCATGAAGAAAGAGATTGGTGACCGGATGACCAATAATCCCCTTGTTGGACGCGAACGACAAATGAATGAACTTCACAGGTATACAGCTGGGGCGCGTTTCAACAATTCACCAGTTATATCCGTTTGGGGGATAGCTGGCATTGGGAAATCTTCTCTTGTTAGAAACTTGTACTATGACAGAATGCTTCATAGTGACCAGTTTCACGAATACAGATGGGTGGACATATCCCATCCATTCAATTTAAGGGATTTTTCACGAAGCTTGATTTTGGATCATCATTCCGACCCCATTAGAAAGTGCCGCAGGCTTCTGACTGAGCATCAGTGTCTCGTTGTCATTGATGATCTCCAGTCAAAAGAAGAATGGGACTTAATACAGGCTGCCTTGGTATCTAGACATTCTTCAAGTGTTATCATTGTCATTACAACTGATGCTAGCATTGCCACATATTGCACAAACAATGAAGACCAGGTCTTTAATGTGAAAGGTCTAGAAACTGATGCAGCCATGGAGCTCTTCAGGAATGAGGTGTGCTTTCTTACAAGCCTTATTATCAAACTTTTTTTCATTTTTGGATCCATAGTATTACGCGTTTCTTGCATGCATGTCCCAAAAAGCTTAACACTTCAGGCATGAGTTGTTTTTCCGTACCGGCCAGATTCATACTATGGGCCGGAAATTAAGAAAGTAGACAAATAACAATCAGATCACTGGATGTAGACATAGTCTCTAACATGCAATTTTGAATTCTTATTTTGTATGTCACGTTAATAGAAATATGAAATACTTATATTGTGACTATGATTTTCCCGTTGAGGATTTAATGGTGTTATTTTTGCTTAAATCTCTAAAGAGTTTGTGTGTAGTAGTTGTCAAACTTATAAACGTACTTTTGTGAACATTTTCTAAATAAAAGGCATTATCTACCTGACCTTAAATTAGTAAAGACCTGATAAGTTTGTAGGATCATTAACAATTCGATGGGAAACCAGTTTATGCTTACAACCACTTTGCATGTCCAACATAGTTTACGTACCCACACATGGCTATCCAATAACTGGTTCAAAAACAAACTACTCAATCAATGATTCTGTGATTGGGAGTGAGAGTAGGTAGAGCCTTTGAGCATCCCCAGCACCAACTCCAACAGGGTCAGGTCTTTACTTCTTAGTAGCGGACGCCAGTGCTTATAAAGATAATAATTTTAAAAGTAGAGTCAGCCGCTGCCCTGGGAATTTAGCTTCTATCGAGAATTTTTTGCGAACAGGGTTCCACTAAACACCAAACATCTCACGAACACCACTCAAGACAAACTTGGCAAGAGCACACGAGGAAAAGATATGATTTATCTTCGTGTGCCCTCAAAGGTAGAGAGGCATTTTATTTAGTTAGTGAAGGTTATCTGATGTCTCTCCGTAGAAAATAAGGTGAATTTGTAGGAGAACTAGAAACATGCGGATGAATGATTACATTTATATTTAAAAATATCTCTATTCTACACAAAAACATGAGAATGTAATTGACGCTTACAATGTTTAATTAGTATTAAATTGTTTGAATGAACAATAGGTACGCAGGAATAATTCATCATCGGCGTTAAATGGTCACAAGGATGCGGAGCTAGAAGAACTTATTTTGAAGTGTGGAGGTCTTCCGAAAGTTATAGTTTCTATAGCTGCCCTATTGGCCACACAGACGGTAACATTGATGGATACTGTACGGTCATTGAATTACAAATTTATGCACGATCTAGAGACCAATCCGGATTATGATAGTCTGCGGGGCCTATTTAACTGGATGTATAACTACTTCCGTACTTGCCCGGATTCCCTCAAGCCATGTATCTTCTACCTATCCATTTTCCCCCGGGGTCACAACATTCGGCGAAGGCGGCTAGTAAGGAGGTGGATTGCAGAAGGTTACTGCAGAGACACTGAAGAAGAATCATCGGTGGATATTGGGGAGAATTTCTTCTCCAAGCTCCTTGATCTGAGCATAATCCAACAAGTACCACAGTTACTCCCCACTGCATTCAGTGACACAAGGATGGTCGCATGCCAAGTCAATGGCTTCATCCGCGAGTACATCATCTCACGAAGAATGGAAGAGAACCTTGTGTTTGAACTTGGGCTCAATTGTGTCCTAACCACCCAACGCACCAGGCGTCACCTTATCATACTGAACACCTGGGATAGAGACAGAATTGTGTTTGAGAGCATTGACTTCTCACGACTACGGTCGCTGACAGTGTTTGGAAAGTGGGAATCATTCTTGATCTCCAAAAGCATGAGGCTACTTAGGGTCCTTGATCTAGAGGACACATTGGGTGTAAAGGACGAAGATCTCAAGACAATGGTGCAGAGGCTGCTTCGACTCAAGTTTCTCTCATTAAGAGGATGCAATGAGATCTTCCATCTGCCAAATTCACTAGGTGATCTTAGGCAGCTCCAGACTTTGGATGTGAGACACACCTCCATTGCCACACTACCAGCAAGCATCACCAAGTTACAGAAGCTGCAGTATATCCGTGCTGGCACCAAAGTCCAAACATCAACGCCATCAGCCTCATCAAGCGGGTTGCCAGAATTCTGCAAACGTCGTGGCCGTGTTGGTGTTAAGGTGCCAAAAGGGATTGGAAAACTGACGGCACTGCACACACTCGGTGTTATTAATGTTGGTGCTTCAGGAAGGAAGGTCATAGTTGAAGATCTTAAGAAGCTTACCCAGTTGCGCAAGCTCGGAGTGTCTGGCATCAACAAGCATAACAGCAAGGAGTTCTTCTTGGCAACCTCAGGTCTTGTGCATTTGGAATCCCTGTTAGTGCAGTTCGACAAGGATAGTGATGGTTGCATGGATGGCATGAACATGCCTTGGGAGAACCTACAGAGTCTTACACTATATGGGCTCCACGACAGGTTTCCACTAAGTAACCCTCTTACATTTAGCAAGCTCAGGAAATTGGATCTGGAAATGGACACTTTACAGAACGATGGCATGGAGTTCCTTGGCAACCTACCAGAACTATGCATTTTACGCCTTCAAGTCAAGCCACTTCAGCCTGAAGATGGTAAGCTCCATTTTTATGCTGAGATGTATGCAGAGCAGTTGAACACATTCAAAAAGGTGAAGATCCTCGAGGTTGCTTGTGGCTCTAGTAGGTTACATGTAACATTTGGATCTAGATCACTGAAGAGTCTCGAGCAGCTCAAGATTGACTTCTCCAGTGCATCGTATAAGCTTACCGGCCTGAACCATCTATCTGAACTCAACGAAGTCTTGCTCAAGGGTACTGATGATGAAACAATCAAGACACAATTTGAGACCCTGCTTGCCGACCATCCAAAGGCACCTACTGTAAGGCTCGCGGTACTACCACGCTCGTCCTGAAGGGTCGACATCTTTTCTCTTTATTTCCCTTTGTTTTCACCTATCACTAGCTGGATCCAGCCATTGCAATCCCTCATTTGCTCGTATACTTGTTCTGTAAACGGCTTTTGTTCTTATTTGTCATAAACATGTATTGTAAAAATGTACTATGCACACTCTTCTATGGGTAGTTTGATCTGTGCGTGGTCTCGTCGTGATGGCCTTTCAAACGATGTTCAGATTAGTTCTCTGTGAATGTCTTGCGTGTTAAATTGATTGTCTCCTCTTGTTGCTCTAGTTCGTTAGAAGAGAAACAGGGGAACTTGCCGATGTGTTCAATTTTTCAGCGATTTAAGCTTTCAGTAATCATTTAGTCGCTTGTCTCTTGGTACATATCAAACATTATAAGAGAGAAAAGGAGACGAGAAGAGATACTCACCCAAGGCAGGTAGCAATCAAGATAATCTTTCGAAACTGAAATTGCGCTAAATCTATCAGATATTGAGAGAGAAAAAAGAGAGGAGGTACTCACCACTCAAACTCAAGGCTCCAGCTAACGCCGAAGCGCCAGGTACTGCCGCCCCCATCGGCAGCCGCCGCCGGCGCGGCGACTGCACCGCGACCTGTCGCCGCCCTCGTCGCCGACCGGCGCGCCTCCCGCACGGCATTCAAATGTCGTCAGATCGCGCCCTCCGTGGTCTTCATCACCCTCCGTTGCCGGAGGACCACCAGTCAGGCTGTCCGCCATGAGCTCCATCGCCGGTGTCTTTTTTTTTTTTGGTCTTTGAGATGTCATCGCCGGACGAAGACATGGATTCACGTGTGCGGGCCGCACAGAAAGGTAGGGTCGATGGGCTAAGCTGGCCAAGCATAGCCCACGTTGCCGAATCAGGATTGGATGATTGTGCCGCATGAGAAAACTGGATACCAAAAAACACAAATACAGGTAAAAGAAAACACAAATATTGCTGAAAAAACACAAATCTGAGCTTGGGCTACAAATAAGCTACTTTTTGAAAAGCGAAAAATATATTTTAAAGTTTCAAAAATTTAAATGCATGGGTGGTCTTAATTCTTTTCCTGAAATGTCATTTAGGTCTTAAATGTTTGAAAACGCAAAGACAGGCGAGCGGCCAACACCACTTGGAAAATAGCCACACGACGAGCATGCGATTTGAGACCACGGGAATTCCAAATAGCGATACATAGTTCAGGGTTCGACATTGTTTTACAGGCGGGAGAACAATAGAAACGACGAAAGAGCGGCCACTACCCCACTACATATATCAAAAATGACATTGAACATCAATTAATAGTGAACCAAAAATTCATCGGGTGAACCGAAAAATACTAGTTAATCCAAAAATATCGATGAACCATAAATAGTAGTGAACCAAAATAATTCATGTGAACCAAAAATGTCGGTGAACCAAAAATACTATGAACCCAAAATGTGGACAAATCGAAAATTAATGTGAACCAAAAATGCGAGTGAACCAAATATAGCAGTGAACTGAAAATGAATCAAAAATAATAGTGAACCAAAAATTCAGGTGTACCAAAAATGTCGATGATACGAAAATAATAGTGAATAAAAAATCAGGTGAACGGAGAATGTCAGGTGAACCAAAAGTAGCAACAAGCCGATGAACCAAAAAATTCATGTGAACCGAAAATTTCCGTGATAACAAATTATAATTAACCGAATTTCAGGTGAACCAAATATGTCGGTGCACCAAAAATAGCAGTGAACCTATGTTGATGAACCAAAAAAATATAGTGAACCAAAAATTCAGGTGAACCGAAAATGTAGCAACCGAAAATAATAGTGAACCAAAAATAGTAGTGAACCGAACATATCGACGAATAAAAATAATAGTGAACCAAAATTCAGGACAACCAAAATTATAGTGAACCGAAAATGTCGATACACCAAAAATAACATCAAACCGAAAATTCCTTTGAATCGAAAATAACAATGAACCAAAAAAGAACTCAAATCCGGGTGCTTAAAAATATTGTTCGCTGTGTTCAAAAATTGCTCACAGATCCAAAACAATGTTTTCAGCAATTAGAAATAATAAATGTTAACGCTTTTTAAAAAGTTGCACGCGCGGCCTGAAGACGTTGGACGTGGCTCCGCCCAAGCGCCGGCAGCTTCCTGCCATCACCGGTGGTGGTGCTAGCTAGAATTTCGAAGCGGTTTCCGATCGTCCAGATGTGACGCTCAGCAATCATACGGAAAATTGAATCTAAAACAACACCAACACTAGGTAGGTGTCAATTTTATTAGTTGAACACGGATAAATTACAAACGCATAACTTGCACATATTGCTTCAAGTATACATGAGCAGTCGACTTAGCAATAATAATTTCTCGGTCTTAGACTCGTAGTGGTTGATGAGAACAAGATTTTCTCATCGATCTTCTTTCGTACTTGACAAAACACAAAGACTCACTGAATGGTTCTGTAAAATATGTCAAAAACTTTTCTCTATACACAAAGAACTAGCAGACAGTAGCTGCTACACTAGATCTGACGCAGGCGTCGAGAACGACGAGGTCTTTGATCCAACTACATGCTTCCACTGCTTGTAGTAGATAAGGACCGGGACGAGGAAGACGAAGCACAAGGACCCGCCCAAGATTACGTTGCGCAGCACGTCGATAGAAACGCCCGGCGCTCCCCGGAAGGGCCAGACAACCAAGGCCGCCACTGCGATGGCCAGGCCGGCAATCATGCCGGCGAACATGCACTGCAGGCGTTACATCCCATCATCTATATAGGTGCCGACACATGAGGACAATTAATAAGAAATCTGAACTTTTCCGTGCATATATGTACTCGCATATGTCGAGGCTGGCCACAAGGTTGCGCCATGTGAAGACGAAGTCGTCTTCGGGCTTGGTCTCAGCAGCCCTTGGACTGCCGCCGCTGCTCGAGGTCGACGACGCTGCCGGATAAGGGGTTACCTTCATGGTCGACCTTTCAATCGCCGGCTGATTTGAGCAAGGTAGTTGTGGGGAGCTGTATTCAGATATATATGATCTTGATATACCGGAAGGTTGTTAGCCCAACTCGCGCTCCTGCCTCTTTTAATTAAAGGAAAGAGTCCCTTGACGCGGTGAGGCAGAGGCGCGTGTACTATTCGAGCTTGATCAGCAACGGTGGCAGTTCAGGCGATGAGATCAACCCCGAAAGCCTCGACAGCTTCGAACGTGTATGTATACGCTTGATCATCGATGCATGAACGCACGCAGTCCAGACCGGTTAATTAATTAACTGGAGTTCTAGTCCTACGGTTGCAAGAACTTCAAATGCCGTGCCTGGGTGAAGCTCATGCATCCTTTCAACCCCCATGAATTCGTGCGGCGCTTCATGGCTCAGGTCTATGCCGCAGACACTGCTGACAAACAAGGGGCAGATCTGGGTGCATATGTCCTGACAAAGATGAAGGCCAAGCAACAGCACCTCCTGAAGGACTTTGTGGAAGAAGTCAACAAGAAGACATACCTTGTTGTCTTGGAGAACCTGACCGACATGGTGGATTGGAATGCCGTAAGGACATTCCTTCCTGACATGAAGAATGGAAGCTGTATCATTGTGTCCGCGCAGCAATTCGAGATTGCAAGCTTGTGCATCGGACACTCTTACCAACCGTTGGAGCTGAAGCAGTTCTCACCTGAGCACTCGGTTTGTGCATTCTTCAAGGAGGTAATTAATTAACCACTAAACACCATCAATTAGCCTGCAAAACAAAAGAAAGATCATCAATTACTTTCAAGATATATTTTTAAATTTAAAGTAATTATTTTACCCGGTTAGTTTTGGACATGAACATAATTAATCTTCAGTACATACTTTTCATCATTGTTACATATGTATTCATAAAAGTAGGTTCATAAGTAAATAAAGTTGAAGCAAAATTACTCTACTGGCATCTTTTTCATGAGAACGTTTTAGTTATGTAACAGTAACTAGAACTTTTTGTCCCAAATCTATTCATGTAGTAGAATAACAGTAGCTACAACTTTAGAAGCTCCACTACACTCAGTTATTCAGATCAACAAGGCTCAGTTTATAGTTTTTTTTTTTTGAAGTACAAAAACCTGTTGTGCGTTGTGTAAATGGCCATGGTGGTGTGAATGTCAGAAAAAGTGCATTCATATTGTACATTTTTATTTATTTATAAACAATTAAACATATCTTAATAAAATTGATTATCAAAGTTGGATTTTACAGTCTGGATCGATGCCAAGTATTTACAGGACCGAGGAGGAAAAACTTTCTAAGTTCTTTTTATACCTTTCATTGGTACTTGGGTGTCAATTAACACTTCTGCTCACATGTAGGGTTCTCAATACTATGGAAACAAAGAAGAGAAACCAATGGCAAGTGATGGGGGCCCAAATTTGTCGTTGGAAAAAATTCCATCCTCTAATATGGAAGAGGTGTATGATTGGATAACCAATTATCCCCTTGTTGGACGCGAGCCACAAATGAATGAACTTCGCAGGTATACAGCTGGGGCACGTTTCAATAATTCCCCAGTTATATCCGTTTGGGGGATAGCTGGCGTTGGGAACTCTGCTCTTGTTAGAAACTTGTTCTATGATAGAATGCTCAAAACCAAACAGTTTAACAAGTACTGTTGGGTGGATGTATCACATCCATTAAATTTAAGGGATTTTTCACGAAGCTTAATTTCGGATCATCATTCAGAAAAAGACCCTATTAAACAGTGCCACGAGCTTCTGAGTATAAATCAGTGTCTCGTGGTTATTGATGATCTTCAGTCCAAAGAAGAATGGGACTTAATACAACCTGCATTGGTATCAAGTTCTTCAGCAAGTATTATCATTGTCATTACAACTGAAGCCAGCATCGCTACATATTGCACAAATAACGAAGAGCAAGTCTTTAATGTCAAAGGTCTAGAAGCAGCAGCAGCCATGGATCTCTTCATGAATGAGGTGTGTTTTCTTACAAGCTATATTATGTAGCTTTTTTTCCAGAGCTATAGTATCTATCATTTCTTGCATGCACGTCCCTTCAGTTAGCAAAATCAGAAAACTGTATATGTGTATTGGCAGTTAGCCTTATCAGGATCATTTTTATAATCATAAAATAATTGGATTACTCCAGCCTCTGTATCAGTAAAGATGAGTGTATGTGTGTTTGAATATTAAAGATGAGTGTATGTGTGTTTGCATATTATCCAGAATGGCAGCCCTCTAGAGACTCCGCTCATCTTAAATATACGAGGGAAAAAATCAAAACATCATGGATGTTCAGTTCTGATATAACACATGTCCACATGAAAAAAATGGGTATGACCATGTTTGAAGTATAAAATTTTAATGCTTTGACTCCACTTTTAAGTACAGATTTTCATATTTGTTTCAAGTGCAAATGTTGGAACACGTTGTATATCTATGACACATTAATATGTACATATTTATAAAATGTAGCAAACATATTCTAGGAAGCTTTGAAATATATATAAGTAATATGGAAAAAATTACGTAATAAGTAAAGAAACAACGATAAGATCATTGGGCGTAGACAGTCTCTAACATGCAATTTTGAAATTTAGTTTGTATGTTTTATGTTAAATAAAGCATGAATTACTTATATTATGAACATAGTTTTCCCGAGTAACAATATCATTTTCACCTAAGACTCTAAATATTTTGCATGTAGCAGCTGTCAAATTTATACAAGTGCTTCTAATGTTATTTATTTAATATGTACCGGTTGTCTTGTCGTACAGAAATAGAAGACAACACGATTATACGATAACTTTGTATAACTAATTTCATTTATGTTTGCTAGTTTATTTAACCAATGCATGCATTTACTATACTATATGTGTTCCTGGATTGAGTGGAGGAGCTAGGAATAGTGACATGCGATGTCAAGCTTACCCTATATGTAGTTTTATGCAATAAAATAAATATAACACATGTGTATACATGGCAGCAAACCAAAGTTATTTGATATCAAGCGATATCACATACAACACGTAGCTCTGCCACTGCCTAGATTGCCCACTCTTTCTGCATTTACTATACTATAAACGCTTACCATGTTTAATTAATCTTAAATTGTTTGAACAATAGGTACGCAGGAATAATGCATCATCAGCTTTAAATGGTCACAAAGATGCCGAGCTAGAAGAACTTATTTTGAAGTGTGGAGGTCTTCCCAAAGTGATAGTTTCTATAGCTGCCTTACTGGCCACACAAACCGTAACATTGATGGATACTGTGCGCTCGTTGAATCACAAATTTATGCATGGTCTGGAGACCAATCCAGAGTATGATAGTCTGCGCGGCCTATTTAACTGGATGTATAACTACTTCCGTACCTGCCCGGATTCCCTCAAGCCATGTATCTTCTACCTATCAATTTTCCCTCGAGGTCAGAACATTCGGCGAAGGCGACTAGTAAGGAGGTGGATCGCAGAAGGTTACTCCAGAGACAGTAAAGAAGAATCCGCGGTGGATAAAGGGGAAAAATTCTTCTCCCAGCTCGTTGATTTGAGCATAATCCAGCAGATACCACAGTTAGTCACTACTGCATTCAGTGACACAAGGATGGTCGCGTGCCAGGTCAATGGCTTCATCTGCGAGTACATCACCTCAAGAACAATGGAAGAGAACCTTGTGTTCGAACTTGGGGAGAATTGTGTCCTAACCACTCAACGCACCGGCCATCACCTTATGATATTGGAAAGCTGGGATAGAGACCGAATTGTGTTTGAGAGCATTGACTTCTCACGTCTACGGTCACTGACAGTGTTTGGAAAATGGGAATCATTCTTAATCTCTAAAAGCATGAGGCTGCTTCGGGTGCTTGATTTGGAGAATGCATCGGGTTTGAAGGATGAAGATCTCAAGACTATGGTGCAGCAGATGCTTCGCCTCAAATTTCTCTCTTTAAGAGGACGAAGTGAGATATTCCGTCTACCAAATTCGCTAGGTAATCTTAGGCAGCTGCAGACTCTGGATGTGAGACATACCTCCATAGTCACATTGCCAGCAAGCATCGGCAAGTTAAAGAAGCTACAGTATATCCGTGCCGGCACCACGGTTATATGATAACTTTGTATAACTAATTTCATTTCTGTTTACTAGTTTATGTAACCAATGAATGCATTTACTATACTATATGTGTTCCTGGATTGAGTGGAGGAGCTAGGAATGGTGACATGCGGTGTCAAGCTTACCTATATGTAGTATTTATGCAATAAAATAAATATAACACACGTGTATAGATGGCAGCAAACCAAAGTTATTTGATGTCAAGCGATATCACATACAACACGTAGTTCTGCCACTGCCTAGATTGCCCACTCTTTGTGCATTTACTATACTAAACGCTTACCATGTTTAATTAATCTTAAATTGTTTGAACAATAGGTACGCAGGAATAATGCATCATCAGCTTTAAATGGTCACAAAGATGCCGAGCTAAATGAACTTATTTTGAAGTGTGGAGGTATTCCCAAAGTGATAGTTTCTATAGCTGCCTTACTGGCCACACAAACTGTAACATTGATGGATACTGTGCGCTCGTTGAATCACAAATTTATGCATGGTCTGGAGACCAATCCGGAGTATGATAGTCTGCGCGGCCTATTTAACTGGATGTATAACTACTTCCGTACCTGCCCGGATTCCCTCAAGCCATGTATCTTCTACCTATCAATTTTTCCTCGAGGTCAGAACATTCGGCGAAGGCGACTAGTAAGGAGGTGGATTGCAGAAGGTTACTCCAGAGACAGTAAAGAAGAATCCGCGGTGGATACAGGGGAGAAATTCTTCTCCCAGCTCGTTGATCTGAGCATAATCCAGCAGATACCACAGTTAGTCACTACTGCATTCAGTGACACAAGGATGGTCGCGTGCCAGGTCAATGGCTTCATCCGCGAGTACATCACCTCAAGAACAATGGAAGAGAACCTTGTGTTCGAACTTGGGGAGAATTGTGTCCTAACCACTCAACGCACCGGCCATCACCTTATGATATTGGAAAGCTGGGATAGAGACCGAATTGTGTTTGAGAGCATTGACTTCTCACGTCTACGGTCACTGACAGTGTTTGGAAAATGGGAATCATTCTTAATCTCTAAAAGCATGAGGCTGCTTCGGGTGCTTGATTTGGAGAATGCATCGGGTTTGAAGGATGAAGATCTCAAGACTATGGTGCAGCAGATGCTTCGCCTCAAATTTCTCTCTTTAAGAGGACGAAGTGAGATCTTCCGTCTACCAAATTCGCTAGGTAATCTTACGCAGCTGCAGACTCTGGATGTGAGACATACCTCCATAGTCACATTGCCAGCAAGCATCGGCAAGTTAAAGAAGCTACAGTATATCCGTGCCGGCACCAAAGTCCCAGCATCAACACCAATGGTCTCATCTAGCAGGTTTCCAGATGTCCGCAAAGGTCGTGGCCTAGGTGGTGTTAAGGTACCAAAAGTGATTGGAAAACTAACGGCTCTGCACACACTCGGTGTTATTAGTGTTGGTGCTTCAGGAGGGAAGGCCGTTGTGGAAGAGCTCAAGAAGCTAACCCAATTGTGCAAGCTCGGAGTGTCTGGCATCAACAAGCATAACAGCAAGGAGTTCTTTCTTCAAACCGCAGGTCTTATTCATTTGGAATCCTTGTTAGTGCAGCTTGACAACGACAGTCAAAGTTGATTGGATGACGACTCCCTGTATTGGAAGAACCTACAGAGTCTTACACTATATGGGCTCCGAGACATGTTGCCACTAGGAAACCCTCTTAGCAAGCTCAGTAAGTTGGATCTGGAGATGGACACTTTACAGAAAAATGGCATGGAGTTTCTAGCCAAGCTATCAGAGCTATGCATTGTACACCTTCGAGTCAAACAGCTTGAGGATGGCAAGCTCCATTTTCATGCCCAGTTGTATGGCCAGGAGTTGGACACCTTCGAGAAGGTGAAGATCCTCGAGGTCACTTGCAGGTCCAGCAAGTTACATGTAATCTTTGGGTCAAAATCAATGAAGAAACTTGATCTGCTCAAGATTGACTGCACCAGTGCGTTATATCAGCTTACTGGCCTGAATGACCTATCTGAACTGAAGGAAGTCTTGCTTAAGGGTACCGATGATGCAACAATCAAGACAGAATTCGAGAGGCAGCTTATCAGCCATCCAAAGAAACCTACTGTGAAGCTGGGCTGAACTACAACGCTCATCCTGAAGGATCGACATTTTCTCCGATCATTTCTCTTTGTTTTCACCTATCACTAGTTTGTTTGCGTTTGTTTTATTATATGCATGGCTTTGTGTTCATATTGACTATAAACTTGTATTTTCTTACAAAATACTACGTGCAGTCTTCTATGCGTACTTGGATTTGTGCTTACGGTAACGACCCTGCTGCAGTGTACTAGCATAAAAGAGTTTGGTGGAGTTACAAGATTTTGGTTTTATCTAAATAGTTTGTTAGAGTTGGAAACCTTCAAAGGATGTTCAGATGTGTTTATGAAAGTTCAGATCCATTTTCCTACTGTTTTGATCATCCGCATGATCATAGTGCAGTAGTTGTTAGTAATCTCACATTCTCACATTATCAGCTTGGTCACTATTGTGCCTCACATTGCCAATGCTGAATATCAACCGGATAATCTTCAGACATGGAAGCTAAACTTGTACTGCATCTGTCAGACATTGCGATAGAAAAATTGAGAAGAGGTACTCATCGCTGATGGCCGCTTGGCCGAAGGCAGGTAGCAGAAGCGCCTGCTCCTGCCGCCCCCATCCATAGCCGGAGTTTTTTCTTTTGCGGACATAGACGCATGGCAGAGTATTTGCGGGCTAAGCTGGCCCAGCATAGCCGACATGGCCCGATCAGATTGGAGAACAAGCTAGACACAGATAATGTGAGCTCTTCGACTCAAGCTACAATAGACCATTTAAAAATATCGAAAACAGTGTCTCAAAGGTTTCAAAATCTGAATAACAAATCAAGATGTACACAAGGATACATTCATGAGCCTGTAAAGTTAAATATGAAATACGATATACACTCAGTTACACAAAAATGATTAAGGGCCCCTTTGGTTTCAAAGGAATGTCATGCGATTTTTCCCTCCCTCTCGACCCCCTCGCGCCGCCACCCCAGGGCGGCGCCAGGGGGATCCAATCCGGCCGCCGGAAACCTTCCTCTCTCTCGATCTGAGCCTGCCGCCGTTGCCGCCGGTCAGCCATGGCCGCGGTGGCGGCGGCGCCCAGCGCAAAAGACGCCAGGGCAGGAGGCCGTGGCGACAGCTCCTGGGCGCGACTGGGGCGTCCCGGGCAGCGTGGCGCGCACAGCAGCCAGGGCGGCTCCCTGGCTGGGCGACGGCAGCGGCGACGCCATGGGCGGCGGCCATGGCCGTGGATCTGGCTTCTCGGCCAGATTCGTCTTGGATCGGCTTCGGCCAGCCGGGGCGCGCGATGAGGCTGGTGTGAGGCGGTTGGAGGTCCTCTACCGGCTTTCCGTCGGTGCCGTTCGTCTTCATGGCGAAGGTGCTTGCGGATCCACACAGCGGCGGGGTAGGGTGGTGCAGCTGCCGGTGAAAACCGCGCCGGCTTCGGCCATGGCGGACGATGGCGATGTCTTTGACGTCGTTTCCTTATTGAGGCATCGTCCGTGCAGTTTGCGTCACCTATCTCGGACTGCTCCGGGGGAAACCCTAGATCTGGGTCTCCCGGATCGGACGATGACGGCCCTTTCAGGGTCGTTCTCCCTCCTGGGGGCATCGTTTTGGAGCAGCTGCTGGTTGGGATGGGCAAGAGAAGGTGGCGTGTTGAGACATCTAGCAAGTAGGCGGCGCGGAGCAGCGGAGTTTTGGCGCTAGACGTGTTATGATGATGATGCGCAGATCGGATATGTTGTTTGGCGTCATGGCGACGTTGACGGCTGGCCTTGCAAGGTCATGGCGTTGATCTTTGCTTGAAGATGGGTTCGAGGAAGACGGCGGAAGCGACTTCTATAGCGTGCGCATGCGGCGCGCGTTGAGGGTTCGCTGAACCGGTACACCGGTTCTAGATGATGCGTGTAGGTGCGAGGTCAAGGCATGCAGCTCTGATCATGGCCACCCCCATCATAGTTGTAGCGACTTTTGTTGCCGAGCGGCTGACTTCGGTTTGATCAATGTTGTAACTTGTAAGCTTTGATGAATAATTGCGGATGGCTGTGTGCATCAATTTGATGCAGAGGCTGGGGATCCGCACCCCCTTATCAAAAAAAAAAAATGCGATTTTTGTAGGATTGGATCCTATATAAAATTTTCCTATAAAATTTATTTGATTCATAGGATCAGATCACACAGAAATTAATCATATAACAATGTTGTACTGTAAATCTCATAGAAAAAATGCATGAGTTCTAACTCCATTGAAAATTCCTTCACCATAATAATAGAAGAGAATTCCTGCTTCCATAGGATTCAATTGACATGGCATACCAATCCTATCTTATGAATCAAATGATCCCTAATTTTGGGGTTTGCAGCCGTACACTGCCATAATTATCATATCAACGTATTTGTCATTTTTAAACAACACGGAGTAAATAGCGAATTAGTGTAACATAAATTTTTAAGTGGAAGTTTAACTTAACAGTCTCCACTAACCACCGGTATATAAAACATTGTTTGGAACTAAATGATGACATGTGCTATGAGACTTCGTGGGGGGTTGTTGAAATTTGTACTTGGGCACATCCAAAACCCAACTAAAATCCTGAAATTCTCATTTGGCCCATTCATGCATATGGTTGTGAGTGCACTAAAGTTTAGTCACACATTACTAGTTTGGAGAGAGTTGCACCATTTTATAAGCTGAGCTCTACTATCACTTGTATAAGCATGACAAGAGGGTAGCCTCCCACGCGCTACTCGTGTGCCGCTCGCCTCGCCTCGTTGCGTCAGGTTTCAGGAATGAGCCGAGTTGATTCCTATATTTTTATTGTTCAGGGAAATTTAATGAGTCATTTATTAATCTTTAACGGACTCGTTAATTACTCTCGGCCGTTTCCGATTCTTTTGAATCGTGGGGCTGTTACCGACTCGGACGTGGTGCACCCACACTTACCCAACCCACAATATATAAACAGGAAGAGGCGCCAAATCCTAGCCATCTACACAACACACGGTATCTCGTCGTTCCAATTCTAGAACATTGCGCGGCCATCTTCCAAGTCTTCTCCATTCCGTTTTTCAGCGTGTACCGGTTGAAGGGACAATAGGCCTCCAGAAACCAGCCTCTTGTGACCCTATACGGGAGAGGTGCGACCAGGTTTTTGGGGAGCGCACTCCCGCGACTACTGGCAGCGACTACTTCCCCAACACTAGTAGGAAATAGGCTAGTGGCAACATCTAGTTTGCGACGTGTCCTCCAATTGACACGTTCCTAGTGTACCTTGGCAACGCGTATTTTTAAAACGCGTTGCTACTATCTCCAGATAGCAACGTGTATAACTGGACAAATGTTGCCGGTACTTTTTGCGAGCCCGCCGGGACTCGGTAAAACTTGTGGCAACGGGTACCCAAGACGCACGTTGCAAGTAAGGGCATAGTGGCAACGTGTACAACGAGAGCACGTCTTGGGTACCCGTTGCTACTATCTCCAGAGTAGGAACGTGTATAACTGGACAAATGTTGCCAGTACTTTTTGCGAGCCCGCCGGGACTCGGTAAAACTTGTGGCAACGGGTACCCAAGACGCACGTTGCAAGTAAGGGCATAGTGGCAACGTGTACAACGAGAGCACGTCTTGGGTACCCGTTGCTACTATCTCCAGAGTAGCAACGTGTATAACTGGACATATGTTGACTGTACTTTTTGCGAGCCCGCCGGGACTCTGTAAAACTTGTGGCAACGGGTACCCAAGACGCACGTTGCAAGTAAGGGCATAGTGGCAACGTGTACAACGAGAGCACGTTTCAAGTAAGTGAAAAGTAGCAACATGCTCTATGTTCACACGTTGCCATTAGTCCGGGGATATATCCCTAGATACCGCATCGCGGGTCGATTGAGCCGGCCACACTCTCTCTCATGCTAGGGTTCCTCTCCCTCTCCCTCTCCCTGCGTCGCAGCCATCGACCGCGCACTCCCGGTGGTCGCCTTGCCGCCGCCGCCGCCTCCCCATCTTCAGAACTTCCTCGATCCGCCGTCCACCACGCACTCCCCAGGTGGTCTCCCTCCCGCCGGCGCCGCCGCCTCTCCATCTCTCCTCGATCCGCCGTCGACGGAGGAAGCTCGATCCTTTCTCCCACGTGCCGTCATCTGTCGGTAAGCACTGGTCTGCTACAGCCCCTCCCCGTCCTCCCCTTGCCCCCTGCACATAAAGAGAATCCTACATTTTTTCTATCAAAATCCTGTGAATCAAAGGAGGCCTTTAGTGTTTGATGAAATGCTTGTTTGAATTTCATTGTTTGTGTACTATGCAATTAATTTAGTTTGCATTGTTTGATATATAGTGTCCCTTGAAGTTGGTTTTGAATTCCGTCGGTGGCATGATATGGAGTTTTCGGACGTGGTATATTATTTTGGAAAACTAGCTAGTAATTTCATTTCGTGTAGTTAATATGCTGATTAAAACTGACATAGACTTTTTTTATTTAGGGTTCCGTATGTGAACCGGATGTGCCGACCGTATTGCAAATTGTTGTTGAGAGGTTAGATATTGTTGAAAAGTAAAATCATGAATTGAAACAAAAATTGAAGAAACTTGAAGAAGACAAAATGATATTGGACTTGTATGTTGCCGATGTCGTCGACGATCACAAAAAAAAGATGGACGCAAAGCGGTTGCAGATTAGAGAGATTAGAAAATATGCCATCGATAAGGAGGCTTGGTTTCATTATGTAGTTGGATCTGTTGTTACCTTAGTTGCGATTTTTATCGCAGTTGTTATTTTATTTAGATGCACTAAATGATTTAGTTAGATTGGAGTTAAGGTGGATGTTAGAAGTTCTTATATGTTGTATTTGGACTAATTGTAATCTATGTTGTAGCAAATAATGAATCACATGTGTGAGAGTTGTGGCTACCCCGACTGTATGAGCAAGAAGTTTGGCGTAGTTCTCCCACAAGAGGTTCACACCATGATGGTATATTTTTATCCAACATATTTATTCTATCGTAATTTCTTCACATTATAGTATGATGGTCTTGTGGGAACTCTTTTATTGTATTACACCGATGACTCTGATTCACAGCATAGCTAGATTGACTCTGAGTCTGAGCAGGAAAGAATACGTAGAACGATGGCGGTGCACCGTCGGTCTGTTGTTTCTCTCATGCTCAGGCTCAGGGTCACGCTACTGTTCTCTGAATCAGAGATACCGCTGTGCACTATTTATTTATATGCATGACACACCGTTTTATGCCATCTCGTTAATTTTCTTGCATCGTGGGGTGCTTGTTACATGCATATGCCAATGATTACACTCTTGTGCATTATATGTTCGAGTGTTGGTCTAAAGGACCTATTGACATGTACAACAAGATTCGTTATACATTTCTCTTGGTCCTTTAGTTTCGACACTTGGAAGTTAATGGTGTGCACTCTTCACATGAGCCATCTTTTTATTCGTCTTTTTATCCATGTTGTTGTACATGTTAGAGGCCGATGATTTAAACGATGTCATATTAAAGGAAAAAAGAGTATGTACAATACCTTGTACTATATACAATTTGAGCGCTTGTATTAGTACGTGGTCTTGTATGCACTCTTTTTGCCTTGTTTTGGCAATGATATATGAGGCTTGTATTACACCGATGACTTTGATTCACAGGATAATAGCGATGACTTGAGACTCAGGAGGACAGAACCTCTAGAAGGAATGCCAAAAAGGTGCCAAGTTCGCATCTGCGTGAACTCGGCCCCTTCTTGGCATTCCTTCCGAAGGTTCGGTCCTTCTGAGACTCAGAGTCATCACTATCGTCCTCTGAATCAGAGTCATCGCTGTGAAACATGTATTGTTTGTGTCGTCTCTTTTTCGATGTTTAGAATTTGTGTAGAATGTGCCAATGATTAGACTCAAGTGCATTATCATTTCGAGTGTTGGTCTAAAGGACCTACTGACATGTATAACAACATCGGTTATACATTTCTCTAGTCCTTTAGTTCCGACACTTGGAAGTTAATGGTGTGCACTCTTCACATGAGGCATCTTTTTATTCATCTTTTTATCCATGTTGTTGTACATGTTAGAGGCTGATGATTTAAACGATGTCATGTTAAAGGAAAAAAGAGTATGTACAATACCTTGTACTATGTACAATTTGAGCGCTTGTATTAGTACGTGGTCTTGTATGCACTCTTTTTGCCTTGTTTTGGCAATGATATATGAGGCTTGTATTACACCGATGACTTTGATTCACAGGATAGTAAGGATGACTTGAGACTCAGGAGGACCGAACCTCTAGAAGGAATGCCAAAAAGGTGCCAAGTTTGCATCTGCGTGAACTCGGACCCTTCTTGGCATTCCTTCCGAAGGTTCGGTCCTCCTGAGACTCAGAGTCATCGCTATCGTCCTCTGAATCAGAGTCATCACTGTGAAACATGTATTGTTCGTGTCGTCTCTTTCTTCGATGTTTAGAATTTGTGTAGAATTTGGCCGATGATTTAAACGATGTCATGTTAAAGGAAAGTAGAGTACCTACAATACCTTGTACTATATACAATATCAGTGCTTGTATTAGTACCTGTTCTTGTGGGAACTCTTTTTTTCTTATTTTGACAATGATAAATGAGGCTAGATGTGCACTCTTCATAGCTAGATCTGTAGTTCCTTTGCATTATACTATATCCTTATAATAACACTAATTTCAATTGTTCTTTTTCTCAGATCATCCCGTGTAGGGCTAAACGTGACTTCTTGGACCATGTTGGCGTTCTCATTAGTGACCATAGGACATTTCAGGTCAACCTGACCCAGATAACGGTGCCCACTCGAAGCTTCAGAATTTTGTGCACCAACGAGCCAGGGCGGACATATATCAGTGGCACCCATTGGGCACAACTTGTAGCTTACTACGAGATGCAACCTGGTGAGAGGTGCACCTTCTTTCTCGACCATGATAACGACGAGATCTACTTCATGTATAGGGCCCCCAAAGACTCCTCCAGTTATGAGTCTGAGGATCATGACCATAGAGATGATAATGACTTCATGCCTGAGCCTGATGTGATCAAGACCCTCAGTGATTAGCTAGTTAGTTAGAAGAGTAGGAATAAGTGTTATGTGCTATCTATTAGCGATATTATCTCATATGCTATTTATGTAATTGGAATTGGAGACTTGGAATAAGTTATGTGCTATCTATCTAATTCGGTTGATTATTGTGTCGGAATTGTGTTTTACTCATACTGATTATTTTGTTAATAACTGTGCAATTATCAGTACGTGCAACATTGCTGTTAATTACAGAAAATAGTTTAGCAACGTGTGTCCAAACCACACATTGCAGCTAACATTAACATTTGCAACGCGTGCACCTAGCGCACGTTGCAACTAGTGGGAGGCCTAGCAACGTGCCCTGGAACACGTTGCTAGTACGAATAGCAGCAGCGTGACACTGGCAACGTGTGCCCACACGTTGCTAAAGGGCATAAGCCGCACGTTGCCAATTAACTTTTTTGTACTAGTGCAACGACGGATCTTCCCGACGTAACCTCTTTATCGATGACATGGGTGACAACATCAACGCCAACGGTTCCGCTCCTGCTGCACCGTATGGACTCATGTCTTCCTTGTTTCAGAGTACACTAGAATTCATGTTTCTAGTATGCTTTTTAGATTCGATATGTTCATCTACTGTTTTAGTAGATCGCGTGATTAGTTCGGTACTAATTGTTTTTGTCATGAATTGTTCCAATTTTCGTATGTTATATCAATTGCTAAATTGTATATATATTCAGCATTTGTATCATAAGAAATTATGATTGTGAATGAACTGTAATAACATGACTCGGGAAGAATTGCATTTGCAGAGTTCATCCCACGGTGGCGTCTCCTCAGCTCAAATCTAAGCCGTCATCATCCCCCACCGTGGCTGTGCAGCACGGCCGGCACCGCCTCGACTTCCGGTGCTTGCTAAGCTGCTATGCATGCTTGCTTCTGCCGCGTGCTAGCCTAGATGCAGCCAGTGTAGTGCATGCTGCTATGTCCAAGTTGATGCCGTATGTGTGCTGGCCACTTCCTCATATGTATGTGTGCTACTTTCAGGTGGCGGCGTGGCACACAAGAGAGCTGTGAGATGCGAGCGAGCAGGAGGGGTCGATTCCGGTAGAGAGAGAAAAGAGGTTCCTAATGTGTAATGTCGGTGAGACCGTGAGAGTAGTCTATAATCCCGATCCAGGTCGTGTTTTCCCGGTGTATCAAACATGTTCAGGGTTTGATTTAGATCAGAATTCCATAGTTCGACAACTATTGTAACAACCAGAATTAGCGTATTTAGCTAACATCTAAAAATTGCAGGTTTGAAATGAGACTGTTTCCAAGAATTAGACGGAGGAACAAATTTCTTACGCACATGGTCAGCAGCTAAGTCATCCTTTTTTCTTCCATTCTCCTACGGTTCCACCACATTTTGGAAAAAGAAGCTTTCACTGCACAATTGAGCGTATTACATCTTAAGCAGGTTCATTGTAAAAAGTTTCTTAAGCGGACATGGAGGGTAGACCCATTTTGGATATTGTAATCAGCCACTGTCCGGTCGCCCTCTAGCCGCCTCCCGTCAAATGTGCACCAAAATCTAGATAAAGGAAGACCGTCGTTGTCCTTAATCTCGTCTTTAAAATTCATCTTTTCACCCTCCGTCTGTTGAATCTTATCTTTAACATCCAAAATTGTATCAGATCTCTCAACTTCAAGTGTAATAGTATTGCCAGTGAGAGTCCTGACCATGATCTGCATCTGTGTCATAAAATCCTGATGGTGAATGAATTGTAATAACACGACTCAGGAAAATTGCATTTGCGATTGTGTATACCAGGACACAATGTACATAATGATATATTTGAACATAAAATTATATATATGCAGTTGTACCACAATAATTATATGAAAAAATATTAGTAACTCAATTAAGAATGTTCTGCAATAAAGAAAATTACGAACACCACACATAATTACCCATGACATCATCCATATCCAGAATCGAAAGTTATTTTGATTGTAATTAAGTGCGTTCACACAACCCAAGCACTTTTCATAGTTGTGTTCATAGCAGTCGAAGTTAAATAGAATATTTCAACATTGTTGTTTACAATAGCTATTTTTTCATCTGCACACAAGGTATATGTCTAGAATAATAACAAAAATACTATATTCAAACTACACACTGCTAATGCCATTTTAGCTGTTATTTGTGGTCAAAGTCAAGTAAGCTTAATTTATGTGGAAATTGTTCTTCCTCATAAGTAACCTACTTAATTTTCTTGAAATAAAAGTGGATAATTTACATAATTGTGTTCAACTATGTTATACATAATATCTTGAGTGACCATACCTTGCTTACTGCATTAAGCATTTGAATTATATCCTTAGCGGTTGGTCGTTTCTCCATGCTAGGATCCACACATTTTAGGGCTATGGTGATGCATTGTCTTACTTGTTGAGTATATCTTTCCATTGGTATATACGTTGGCACGGATAAAAATGTGTTCCTCCAACTTGCAACCACCTTGAAATTTGCAAATAGTGAGCCATGGTGATGATGGTATATATGCGAAAGGGGAGATGGACAGATTAAATCATCTTACTTTCTCTGTAAACTGCTGCAAAGCTGTGGCAGTACTATGGGGACTATCTTGATGAAAATATGGATAGTCCCTACAGCCTGTGATTATCTCTATGACTATTATACCCAGACCGAAGATGTCTGCTTTGTTCGAGATTACACCTCGTTCTATGTATTCCGGTGCCATGTATCCACTTCAACATAATATAATAGTGTAAAGAAATTTGAATGTAAAATAGATGCAACAATGAATAAAAATCAAGGTTCAACATGTGTAGCTTACCGTGTTCCCACACGATTTTCAGTGACGAGTCGTGATTGCTGCTCGCCAAATATCTTTGATAGACCAAAAATCCGCGATTTTTGGCGTCATTGTGGAGTCCATTAAAATATTTTCAGGCTTAAGGTCCAAATGAACAATACGACAGTCTTCATGAAGAAAATGCAAACCATAGCAAACACTCTTTATTATCTCGAATCTCATATTCCACTCAAGACCCGAGGATGCATCTATAGAAAACGAGGTAACAAGAAAGAAATTAAAACCCATTCACCGATTGCACTCGTGGTACCATAATTTGACTTTTCCGTATTTTTCAATTTGTCATTCGGATTCCAGGTTCCTTCCTATACAAAAGATGCCTATTTGGGTTTCTCCCATAAAAAAAGGACACCTGACTTCTCCAAGCCCTTCTCTTTTTAGCGTGTAACGACATCTCTTTTTTCGTGTTAAATCAAATGAGGCATGTATTCTATTATGATATGATATAGACCAATCGACGTTGTTGTCCTTAAGCTAGTAACAAGAAAACCAACATATATTTTGTTCTATAAACATAGCTGACACAGCATAGTTTTGAGCTAGTGCTCTTATGAAGTAATCTTAAGAAATGAAAGATAGAAATAAATTATTATATTGTATTCGGCAATCATACCAGAAATATGTTTGTCGAGGCTTTTGTTGGGTACATACTCGAAGCAGAGCAACCTATTCGCCATTTCAGCTCTAACATAGTTCCTACTTCCACTTGTTTTCTGTACCACTTCCCATTTTGATTCAGCGCAATAACAAATAAACCGTACTATGTTTGGGTGCTTGATCCCCATAAGATAAGTGACCTCATTATGGAACGCCTCCTCTTTAATGAAAATTGTAAGTTAGTCTTAAGGCTGGAGCTGAGTAGGTTGGAATTAGTGTAGTGTTGGGCAGTTGTTTTAGAAGGCGAGTGGAACTGAATTATGGAAGTTGTATTATCAGTTTTCATTTTAATGAAAATTGGGGCGAGGCCCTCCTATCTAAAAAAAAAAGTTAGACATATCAATGTATGAGTGACCATACCTTGTCAACTGCGTTAAGCGTTTGGATTATATCCTTTGCGGTGGGTCTTTCCTCCATGTTTGGGTGCACGCATTTTTAGAGCTATGGCAATGCATTGTCGTACTTGTTGGATATGTCTCTCCATTAATTTATATCTCAGTGTGGATACGAACCTCTGCCTCCAACTCTCAAGCACCTGCACATTTGCAACATGGAGCTAGAATGAAGATATTTATGCAAAAAGCTAAGTTAATTCATCTTACTTTCTCCGTGAACTGATGTAAAGTTGTGTCAGCACTATCTTGCAGTAAAGATGGATAGTCGCTTTGACCTGTGATTATCTTTATGACTATAACACCCAGACTGAAGATATCTGCCTTGTTCGAGACTAGACCTCGGGTTAAGTATTCGGGTGCCATATATTCACTACAATATACAAAATAAAGAATCGCTGCAAACATAAAAAAGTGATACAAACAAGTTGAGAAAAAAACAAAAACAACAGAAGTACAATAGGAATGGCTTACCATGTACCAGCACCATATTTGCTGATAAGTCGAGGTTGTTGCTCGCCAAATATCCTCGAGAAACCAAAATCCGCGATTTTTGGAGTCATGGTAGAGTCCATCAATATATTTTCTGGCTTAAGGTTCAGATGGAGGATACGACATTGGTCATGAAGGAAATGCAAACCGACGCAAACCCCCTTGATTATCTCTAATCTCATATTCCATTCAAGACCGATGGATTCATCTGAAAAACTCTAGAAAAGATAGAATTTCTAAACCCATTCAGTGGTTGCACTCGTGGCACCAACACAAGAACTGAGCTTGCTATGTTTGTGAGACGCATGGGTGTACGTAGGGGATGGGCATATTAACCGAGAACCGAAATACTGAATCGAAAAAACCAGGACCGACACCGAATTAACCTGAACCAAAATATTTGCTTCCTATTTCGGTCAGCACGAAACCGAATTTTATTCGATGATTTCGGTCTTAACCCTTCGTTAAACAGGTTAACAAGCTGAAACTACTCAATGGCCCAATACCGCACCCCTTCAGCCCACTAACTCCCAACCTCAAGTGGCCACGTGCGATCTTTGACGATCTATCTCCTGGCTGCCCCCTCTAAAAAAAAAAATCTCCTGGCTGCCCTCTGATTCTACCATGCGCCGCCTCTCATTTCTCCGCTTTGGCCGGACGCCAGCAGTCCATCTCCACCAGTTCTCGCTCTCTTCTGGCATTAGAGCATCTCCAGTTGGAGCCCCAAAATCAGCTACCAAACTGTCCGCGGAAAGTAACCGGACACTCTCTAAAAATATGTTGATACAACCATACACCTCAAATTAAGATACCAAATTAATACAAAAACATGCAACGTGCACACGGTGCTATTTTATTCTACGTGCACTTCATGCGACCGGATTGCTAGCCTATTCTACTCATCGTCGGAGAGGACGATGACCGTTGCCGCTGTGCCAGTGACGGAGCCGGAGGCGCCTTGTGCCGCACCGGGTGGAGGAAGAGCCGAAGAAGACCCCTGTTGGTCGAAGAAGAACGAGACAGATCCGTACGGTTCCGGCTCATAGCGACGGCCTTAACGAATCGCCGCCTCCGCCTTCATCTGCTTGTCCACGAACCCGAACTTGTTCGTCATGTGGCCGATGAGGATTCGGGCCGCCTCGGCCTTGAGCTTCTCCTCGGCCAAACGGTGCTCCGCCGTCACCCTTGCTTGCTCCTCCGCTCGTACCCGCGCGGCCTCGTCCTCCGCCTACATCCTTGCCAGCTCTGCCTCGGACTGCTCTCTCCACTACTCCTCCACCGCCTCCGACTGCGTCCGATGTGTTTCGTGCCTCTGCGGGAGGTACTCCGAACCCGTCATTTCGACGATGTCGGAGTCGTCGCGGAGAATGCTGTAGCCGACGTCCGTCGCCTCCGCCGCCTCCACTTCTGCGGACACATGATATTCCTCCGCCTCCACTTCACGGCGGATCTGCGCCCACTTTTCCGCCGTGAGCTTGGCGCATGTGGAGGGAAGGCGGCGAGGCATGGTGGATGAGGTGGAGAAGGAGACTCGGCAGCAGTGGACGTGGAGGAGGAGAAGAGAGGGGCGGCAGATGCGGAAGTGTGTTGCGGAGTTAGGGTTTGCTCCGGCACCTCCACTTATAGTCGGAGGTGGCCGGTGCGCCATGAATGCCGACTCCGGTCAAGCTAGCTTATCCGCTCCGCCCGGCGGTCAAAGTGTGGGACCACCATGTCATCGTCCATGGGGCGGACGTGTCCAGTCACGTCCGCGCGGCCCCAAACCCGCCCCACATATACGTCTGCATCGACGCAGGTGTTAAATAGCAAGATGCCTTCGAAGCCAGGCATGACCTTGTCCACAAAGCACATTGCAAAACCTGGCTTTAAGGGCACACCATCCACTTGAGGTACCACATCGGTAGGTGGCTGAACCATACCTAGTGCTGCCACCAGGGGATGATGCGTCATCACGGTTACAGGCACATGTAGTTTGCATCTCACCGGGCTCGTGATGTCGTCCACAGCATATTTGCCGGTGTCTACAAGACCATCAACCGACAATGATCCACAACTACTCCTGGCTGCAGGGCACTCCCCCCTACCGGGATCAAGGTGACCGTCTCGAAGATGCTTAACGATATTGGCCGTAATATTTGTCTCTAGTGCTTTCATTTGAGCGTCATGTCTGGCCTTTTTCATTGCCTGCCTTTCAGCCTGGTCTATCGCGAAAGCCTTCTTGTGGCCAACATGGGTGCCGTACGTCCGAGACCGACCAGAGGGCTCAGGCGTAGCCAAAGCTTTTGAGAGAATGTCATCTTTCCCTCGTGCCAGAATCTCTCCGCTGTCCTTTTTATTTTTCAGCTCCAGCTGGAGATAAGACAAGTAGTACACTGAATTCAGTACACAAGGAAATATTGTGTCAGTTAAGGAGGAAACAACTTAGGTTATATATGGTTATTACCATTGTTTTATGTAACTTTTGGGTCTCGGGGTGAGTTATAACAAGTTCACCAACTTCGTTTGTTTTAGACCTCGCCCTCAAGAAGTCTCGTGCCCGTTCACCTTCAAGATCAGAGTAAGGAACCGTGCCCCCCGAAGCAACTGCTTCTTCATCCTGTTTTCTCCATATGGGCTTCGAACCAGCATATCCAAGAACCCCCATATTGTGGGGATGCTTGTTTTTACTGATGAGGGCGCTGCCGGCTTTACTCTTTGTTAGGAACTCCTCCGTCCTCCTATACTTCTTGAACTCCTTCCAGTCGTCAGGTTTAATGAAGGGGTATACAAGTGTAGCATCCCGATTTTTCTTCTGGAATTTGGAGTACAGACGGTGCCTGAAGTTACGGAACGAATCCTTTGCTTTAGAAAGAGCAGCAGCTTGAACTGCAGGCTTCCATTCCTCATTTGCGAGCTGGAACTGGCTCATTATGGCGTTGACGATGAAAGTCTTTTCTTCTGGAGTGACTTGACTCCAGTCGTCAACCGTAATGGGGACCTTTTCCCTGACTACACACCCACACAATGTCTTAAATTTCCTATGTGCCTTGACTGGTTTCAACGGGGCACCAGTTTTCTTGTCAATCATCTCCACTGTAAATGTTCCTCTTGGCTTTAGGGTTGGTTTTCTAATTCCTCGACCCCTTTGTTTCATGATAAACTGATCCTGCTGCGAGGATGAGCTCGAGGACCCTTCATCACCAGACGACAGCTCTGAATAACAGGTGAATAATAGAAGGTGGATCTAATTAAAACTAAAAGGTCCGACTTTACAGTGTGTAATACAGTTAATCAGCACAACTAACCTGTCCCAAGTGTGTCTCCGGCATGTATGAGGTCGCCGCTGTCTGCCCCTTCCTCTATTGCGGGCAAATCTGTGGCGGCAGCAGCTCCGGGAGCCAAATCAGTGGAGACGGCGGCCAGATCTGTGGCGGCAGCATCTCCGGGAGCCAAATCAGTGGAGACGGCGGCCGCGGTTGTCGCCTGAGGGGGGGCATAGAGCCCACCCTCTGGGCGTCTTCGCTGACCACGGCGTCGGCGCGACGCCGTCGTAGCCTGGAGCTGCCCCGCGGCGTGGGTTGGGGGACGGCCAGGGAAGCCGTCTGCGCCGCAAGGGCGGCCCGAGTAGTCCGCATAACTAACTCAGCTGAGACCGTGGGTGGGGGGACGGCCAGGGAAGCCGCCTGCGCCGCAAGGGCGGCCCGAGTAGTCCGCATAATGAACTCAGCTGAGCGTGAGTACGCCGCCGGGGGTGGTGTTGAAGACGGTGAGCGGGGGGAAATGCGAGGGGTGGTAGGTTGGTCCCCAAAGTTTAAGTCTGGAAGTAGGGTTTATGTCACATCGGCAACGGTGCATTCAAAAAAACCGTTGCCGATGTGGTATAAATAAATTATATTTCGGAATTTGAATAAACGTAGCGTTTACGGTTGAAAATTAAGAAATAACAACAGCACATTACTTTGCCAATTAAGAAATACAATTATCACTTTAGGGTACAAATTAATTTGCTCATTCTTCGTCCTCCTCTAGTAAAACTGGATCAACCTGAATATTTCCTTTGTAAATTGCCCCATCGGAGTGATCATCTCTTGCGTAAAAGCCATCTCCAGGAGCCTGTCGGTCATTGATCTGTATGCGTTCTCCAGTTGCTGGCAAGTCTTCATACTGGTTGTACTCTTCTTCATCAGTAACGTCATCCACCCCAACGATCTTCCTTTTCCCATTCATCACAACATGGCAATTTTTATGTAGTAGGTCTTTGACATAGAAGATCTGGGTGGCTTGGGTAGCTAAAACGAAAGGTTCATCTTTGTATCCCAATTCGTTGAGATTGACATATGTAGTGCCGTACTGGTCAACTTTCGCATGACCCAGTTTGACCCATTTGCATTTAAACAATGGAACCGTGAGTAATGTATCGTACTCCAGCTCCCAAATCTCCTCAATTACTCCATAGTACCAATCCTTCCTCCCATTCGGATCTACCGCTTCCACTTTAATAGAGCTATTCTGATACATGGTCTTGTTGTCTCTATTCTTTGTATAAAAGGTGTAGCCATTCAGGTCATATGCTTCCCATTTATGAACCGTAAAGTTTGGCTTTCTTGCCAAACTTTTTAAAGTCTCGTCATCATCTCCGACACAATTCGTCATCAGCCAATCAGCGAATCTCTGGCTGTGCAGTTTCAAGACTTGTGCTTCCTTCTGATTCTCTGTCAAGCCTCGGCCTCCTAGCTCAATTCTAAGTAGATCCTTGTGAGCATCCACATATGGTGTAACGACTGCAAGGTGCTGCAATACGTACAAATGTGCTTTCTCAAATAATTCACACTCTGGCCAACATGATTTATCTTTCATTAACCCTTTTCCATCTAGCCTCCCCTCATGCCTGGACAGAGGCACCCCGATAGGTCGGTGGCCATCCATGTAGCTGATGAAATACTCAACCACCTCCTCCGAAAGATATCCTTCAACGATACTTGCCTCTGGCCGATACCTGTTACGGACGTAGTGCTTGAGTATACCCATGAAGCGCTCGAACGGATACATAGTGCGCAGATACACTGGACCACATTGCTTTATCTCATAAACAATGTGTACAATTAGATGGACCATTACGTCGAAAAACGAAGGGGGGAAGAACATCTCCAGCTGGCAGATAGTCTTCACAACATCTTCTTGCAATCTGTCTAATTTGAATGGATCTATTACCTTCTGGTATATAGCGTTGAAAAAATCACATAACCTCATGAGAGCCTCTCGAACGGGTTTAGGCAACATATTTCTAATTGCCACAGGGAGCATCTGTGTCATCATCACATGGCAGTCATGTGACTTCATCCCCATCAGTTTCTTTTCTTCAAACGACACCAGAGTCCTGATGTTTGCGCAGTATGCTGACGGAACTTTCATATCATACAAGAATTGCAAGAACTCCTTCAACTCTTCCTTCGATAACTGGTAGCAAGCAGGTGGGAGGTACCACTGCCCATTAGGCTTCTCTTGTGGCTTCAACTTTTTCCTTTTATATTTCAATGCAAGAATATCCAGCCGTGAATTCATACCATCCTTCGTTTTATCCTTGTTATTCATTACACATCCAAGAACGCTTTCAGTTACGTTTTTCTCGACATGCATGACATCGATGCAATGTTGAACGTCCAGATATGCCCAATACTTCAATGCCCAGAAAACCGATCTTTTCTTCCACACTGCCTTCTCACGAGACTGGGGTTTCTTCCCCTTACCAAAAATAGTGTGTACATCCTTCGTCTGGTCATCGACATCCGCTCCTGAAAATGGTTCTGGCGTGTCATCGGTCTCAATCGTATTATCGAACGGGGCCTTGAATAAGCATCGACATCATGATGTACCTCTTCTTCATGCACAACCAAGGAGGAAGGTTATACATTGCTAAAAGAACTGGCCAAGTGCTATGTCTGCTGCTCATGCTGCCAAAAGGATTCATTCCATCTGTACTTAGTGCAAACCTTACATTTCTGGGGTCCCTGCCAAAGTCTGGGAACTCATAATCGATAAGCCTCCACTGTGGTCCATCAGCCGGGTGTCTGAGCAGTCCATCTTTTTTCCTTTTATCGGCATGCCAACGCATCAGCTCTGACTGCTTTGGGTCTGCATACATACGCTTCAATCTGGGTATTATTGGCAAATACCACACAACCTTGTAAGGGACTCCCGTTGTGACCTCATCCTCGCCCTTGTCTCTGTCTTTTGCTAGGTTGCGTTTGTAACGAGGAAAGTTACATATGGGACAACGCCGCATATTTTCATTTTCCCCTCGGTAGAGAATACAATCATTCTTACAAGCGTGTATCTTCACGTACTCGGCTGGAATGGGGCAGATCACCCTCTTGGCATGGTAAGTGTTCGCTGGCAAGTCATTTCCAGGTGGAAGTAATAATGCGACAAGTTTTAACAGCTTTGTGAAGCTCACATCGGATGTACTACTCTCTGCCTTGTATTTCAACAATTCTAGTGTCACATCCAACTTGCTGAGCTTGCATTCTGGATACAGAGGTTTCTTCGAGTCCGCCGACTGACAGAGGAAATTCTTTATCTCATCATTACCTTCCATATTATTCTCCAAATCATTGATCATCTGTTCTAGGTTTTTTTGTGGACCATCGGCTCTGGTTTCATCTGGATGCACATCATCATCAGCGTTGCCCAAACCATCTCTGGCATTGACTTCATGATTATCGTTGCTCAAATCATCACGGTTGTCGGCAAAGATTGCTGGTTGTTGTTCACCGTGTTTTGACCAACATGTGTACGATTCCATAAATCCCCTCAAAATAATGTGTTCTTCTATCGTTTGTCTTCTAGGCCACAAGACTTCATTCCTACAGGCAAGACAAGGACAAAACATCTTCAGTTCATTACTTTCTAGCATGTGTTGCGAAGCCCTGTCCAAGAATTCAACCACACCTTGTGAGAATCCAGGATTCGTGCGACCACCGTACATCCAAGCTCGATCAAGAACCATCTAGTAAAATGGCAAACTACATATGTAAGATTTATACTCCGCGCTCCTAAATTAAAATAATTAAAAAAATAAGTAGTAGGTTTTCGGGTTATACCACCGCCCCAGTAGCTGTGGAATCGGGCCCAAGCTTCCCTGCGCTGCCTCTCGACGCCGGCAACCAACGTGCTGCCTCTCGACGCCGGCAACCACCCCGCGCCTATCGACGCCCGCAGCACAGATGTAAGATCTGGACTCCGCCTCCGCCCTCGCCTCCGCCTCCGCCTCCGCCCTCGCCGCTGCCGCTCCTATCTTTCAGTCTTATGGGAATCTCCGCAGCTGGCTAACTCGACACCACTCATAGCGTTAGGTCTGGATGGAATCATCGGATACGGTCATCCATATTAACCATTTACAATAATGAAAATAATGCATACGGACACGAAAATATGTCCGTTGCTCATATAAAGCAAACGGTTGCGGAAAGCACAACCGTTGCCGATGTGTCGCGGGTCGCGGGAGGATAGCCCTCGCGGGCGGCTTTTTCCGCGCGGAAGGCTCGATTCTCCGTCGCCTAACTCCTGCCGTTTCCATAGAGGGGTATCCGATGTGTCGTTCTGTACTAGTGTGTGGGTCCACATGTCCCCGATGCGTTAGGTCAAAATGGCTAAGGGTGTTGCAAATGGGTCCCCATATCCCAAATGTGCCTATATTATCTATTAGACATTTGGACGCACATGCACCAACCCTAGACAGGTTTGATGTAGAACTATCATGTGGGTCCACAATAGAAGTGTTGCATGTGGGTCTACATGTCCCAAAGTGGTAGATATTTATTTAGATGGATATGAGTGTTCCATGTGGGTCCACATGTCCCAGATGTGCTAGGATAAGATGACTAGGTCTGTTGCATGTGCGTCCACATGTTTCAAAGGTGGTAGACACATACCTGTATGACTTAGTAGACATCAGGACACACATACACCAACCCTAGACAGTTTGATCCAGAACTATCATGTGGGTTCCACAACATGCAACATAGTTAGGAGTGTTGCATGTATGTCCACATGTCTCAAAAGTGCACTAGTACAGAACGACACATCAGAAACGGGCCAAAAACCTTTCGGCAACGGAGAAAGGGTCCGTGTCCCCGACCCTGTCACTGATGTGAAGGCCTTCATCGGTAACGGAGACAAAACACCGTTTCCGATGAGGTTCCTATTTGGCAACGGTTGTGCGCAACCTCCGTTGCTTTAGTTTTCCAACATCAGATACGGAGTTTTCCATCTACCCGTTTGCACTGAGCTTTTCTCATATTTCGGTTATATGACATAATACATGAAAGGCTGATTGCACAATGCAATAAACGTTATTCAATTCATAACATAGAACAAATGCCATCATTACATTGGTATACAATAATATCACCGTTTTTACAATTTGACTACAATCATATCTATCACACATTGGCATAATGTAATATCACCTATTACACTTTGACTACAATCATGAACTCTAAACCTATAAGCAACTAACCTAACAAGATGGAAGGCTGGCTTAATTAAGCCAGCGTTCCATCTTTGACTTGGAGCTCACCTTCTATGAGCTCCTCGGTCGTCGCTGTACCCACTCCGAGACCAGTATCCACGAAATTTCCTTGCCTTAAGGTTTCTGGTTCTCGGAATGGTACATTGGTACTTTTATGCAGTGTTGCCGAAATAAACTCCCGCGTGAAAGAAAAAAAAGATTAGCGAAATGTACAAAATACATCTGGATAAAAAAACCGGTGGCTATTTTCTAGCAACTGCTTTGTTCGGTTGCCATTTTCGAGAAACTGCTAAGATCGACGGCAAATATCCAGGAACTGCTCTGTTTGGTGGCAGACAGTTCGCATTCCTTCCTTCTCTTCTTCCTCGTTCCATCCAATCCCCCACCCGCCATGGACGACCGCAACAGAACAACAAAGACAACTACGGTCCATACCCACGGCACCGTTCTAGAGGTGGTGTACACGAACGAGGAGCATACCGTGGAGCGGATCCTCGACAAGTACGAGGAATGGCTAGCAGAGGAGAAGCATCGGTTCATCGGCCTTGACATCGAGTACACCCGTAATCGTCGAGATATGGCTGTCCTGCAACTCGCCATGCGCCAGCATGTCCTCGTGTTCCACTGGTGCAAGTCCAAGAAGAATTGTCCAGAGTTGGGTAAATTCTTTGAACGCAAGAATATCACCTTCGCAAGCGTGGACATCACCAACGACAGCAAGGTGCTTTCTTCTGCCGGCTTCCACATTCCACCGGAGTACTACATGGACATCCAACTCGTATACAAAATCAAGGGTGGAGACGAGAGGGACGGAATGGGCGATCTAGCGGCAGACCTCATCGACAAATCATACACCAACATGAAGGAGTTCCCATCCAACCAGCACAATTTTTGGGAGAGGATGCCGCTGCACAAAGTTAACCTCGACTACGCAGCAATAGATGGGTACGTGACCTACGAGTTGTATCGCACGATCCTAACCTTGAAGGACAGGCTACGTCCAACATGGCAGGAAATGCTCTGCCCTAGGTGCAAGAATGCCCAAGGTGAATTGCAATAGGCTTTGGATGTCGGTGTTTAACTAGTTTGTACAGATGGTGCTTTAACAATAAGTGTTTGTAATTATCAGAACATGTATGTATGAATTTGGACTAGGCGTTGGATGTCTATGTTTATATACTTGTAATAATATGTACACATGTTCGTGAGTGAATTTGTTTATGTGATGAAATGCTCATACGTAGAACTTAGTTCATCGGCATCACAGCCGGTCACAGAAAGATTTATACCTTTCACCCGGCGGGGGAGGAGGTGCTGGCCTCTGCCAGATGCGTTGCGATGCTACCAGCGCACTGCGACGCAATCACCTCCACCTCCTTCTCCTTCTCCTTCGTCGACATCCACCTCCTCCTCCTTCTCCAGATCAGACACCACCTACAGATCCTCCACCTCCTCCAGATCGGCCACTTCTTCCTCCAGATGGGGATTTGCTGGTAGATCCGCCGGATGTGCTGCACCACCACCTCATGAATGACCTCCTCCACATCGGCCTGGCTCAGAAGATGCCGGGCATCACCGGAGGAGGAGGGCGTCAGATGGTGGTGCTGCCGCATCATTAGCGGACAGTGTGCGGAGAGAGTGAGGAGAGCAAAAAGCTACAGTGTGCGGCGGCTAGGGTTGAAAGATAGACAGTGAGGGAGTGAGAATGAGACTGATGGCTTGCTCTGTCGGCATTTATAAGCGCCCAATTGGCAACGGACAATTTATATAACCGTTTCCATTGGATACAAGTTCACAACTACTATGTGCTATTGATTTCCGGAGCTGCATACGAACCTAATACATTCTACTGATTTTCAAAGTGCATACGAACCTAATACATTGTACTGATTTGCATAGCTGCATACGAACCTAGAACATTCTACTGATTTTCATTGCTGCATACAAGTTCACACCTAACAGCAGCACACAAACACACAAAATCATTCTAGCAATGCTCAGAAGAACATTTAACTGAGTTATTTCTGTTCCTTTATGCCACTCCTTGCGCACAGCAACAACATGGTCAGATTTAGTCGAAGTGTTTGTTGGGCTCCATGCCTAACCAGCTAGAGCTGCTGCAGTGTGCGGCTTCATCTCCATGTTCGCCTTCTTGACTATCAAGGCTACATTTTCCAGCTCTGCAGCATCCACTTCGATGCCATTAGCAAGCAGCATCTCAACATAATCTTCAATCCAAAAAAAAAAAAATCACAGCTCCCAGAATACTCTTCGCCCCTCCCCTACCAAATGGTAAATCGAATCCAGAGGCAAATCAGCATCACACATAGAATAGACTCAATCAAAACTGGTCGAACCATCGAACTAACCATGTGATTTGGACACTTGAAGTAGATCTGGCCTGGGTTCAGATCCAAACGCGACACTCGACGAATCGCGTTCCGACAGCGGCAGCAAACGCACTTCACAAGCGGCAGATCTGACCCGGCCCCGGCGGCGCAGGAGGAGGACGCATTCGATCTCCCCGACGAGCTCATGCTCTTGGCCATGGAGGACACGAGTGCGGAGTAAAAACAAGCTGGAGCAGAGGAACAAGGACGAATCGACAGTCTTTTATAATATCAAAGATAGTGCTAAAAAAGGAATTTCATATACGTAACCTCGCCAACGGTTGTATACAAATCTCCGATGCCATTGAAGAACATATCGCACACGGAGTAAAAATAAACTTCGTTACCAACATATCGGCAACGGTTAATAATTCGCGACCGTTGCCTATGAAGGCGGGACGCGGGCCAGCTTGCCTGGCGGGGCGGGTTTTCTCACGCGGAAAGCGCGATTCTCCGTCGCCTAACCTGTGCCGTTTTCATAGAGGGGTATCCGATGTGTCGTTCTGTACTAGTGGTGGTAGATATACAACTAGACGACTATGAGTATTTCATGTGGGTCCACATGTCCCAGATGGTCAAGATGACTAGGGGTGTTGCACGTAGGTCCACGTGTCACAAAGGTAAACATAAATATAGGACCTACTAGACATTTGGACCCACATGCACCGGCCCTAAAAATCTTGACGTAGAACTATCATGTGGGTCTCACAGCATGCAAACATAACAAGGAGTATTTCATACGGGTCCACATGTCCCAGAGGTGGTAGATATACAACTAGATTATTATGAATGTTGCATGTGGATCCACATGTCCCCGATGCGTTAGGTCAAAATGGCTAAGGGTGTTGCATATGGGTCCCCACGTCCCAAATGTGCCTATATTACCTACTAGACATTTGGATGCACATGCACCAGCCCTAGACAAGTTTGACATAGAGCTATCATGTGGGTCCCAGAAAAGAAGTGTTGCATGTGGGTCTAGATGTCCCAAAATGGTAGATATTTATTTAGATGGCTATGAGTGTTCCATGTGGGTCCACATGTCTCAGATGTGTTAGGATAAGATGACTAGGTCTGTTGCATGTGGGTCCACATGTTCCTAAGGTGATAGACACATATGTGTATGACTTAGTAGACATCTGGACACACATACAGCAGCCCTAAACAGTTTGATCTAGAACTATCATGTGGGTCCCACAATATGCAACATAGAAGTGTTGCATGTGGGTGCACATGTCCCAAAGGTGGTAGACATATACGTGCATGACTTAGTAGACATCTGGACGCATACACCAGCGCTAGACAGTTTGATCTAGAACTATGATGTGGGTCCCACAACATGCAACATAGTTAGGAGTGTTGCATGTGGGCCCACATGCCCCAAATATGGTAGATATACAACTAGATGGCTATGAGTATTTCATGTGGGTCCACATGCCCCAGATGGTCAAGATAACTAGGGGTGTTGCACGTAGGTCCACGTGTCACAAAGGTAAACATAAATATAAGACCTACTAGACATTTGGACCCACATGTACCAGCCCTAAAAATCTTGACGTAAAACCATGTCGGTCTCACAGCATGCAAACATAGCAAGGAGTGTTTCATGTGGGTCCACATGTCCCAGATGTGATAGATATACACATCTAAGTACTGCAGCATTTGAGTCCACATGTCTCAAAGGTGGTAGGGGTAGACACAACTTGCAAGGGTCCACATGCAACCAAGGGTGGCATGGGTAAACCTAGCCGACTAAAATAGTCTAATGTGGGTCCACATGCCCCAAGTGATATGTACAACTAGATGGGTAGGAGTGTTGCATGTGGGTCCACATGCCCCAAAGGTGATAGATGTACAAACTGTATGGTTAGGAGTGTTGTATATGTGTCCACATATACCAAAGGTGGTACAGGGTAGACCTAACACCTTACTCTTACCACATTTCGTACATGTGGACCCACATGTAACACCTCTAAACAACTAGGTCTGCCCCTACCACCTTTGGGGCATGTGGATCCAAATTCAACACTCCTGACCATCTAGGTACACATCTAAGTACTGCAGCATGTGAGTCCACATGTCTCAAAGGTGGTAGAGGTAGACATAGATTGTAAGGGTCCACATGCAACCAAGGGTGGCATGGGTAAACCTGACTGGCTAGGATAGATGAATGTGGGTCCATATGCGCCAAATACGTCAGATATACAACTAGATGGCTCGGAGTGTCGCATGTGGGTCCACATGCCCCAAAGATGATAGATGCACAACTGTATGGTTAGAAGTGTAGTATTCGGGTCCACAAAGATGGTACAGGGTAGACCTAACTCCTTACCCCTACCACGTTTAATATATGTGGACCCACATGTAACACACCTCTAAACAAATAGGTCTGCCCCTACCACCTTTGGGACATGTGGACCAAAATTCAACACGTCTCACCATCTAGGTACACATCTAAGTATTACAACATATGGGTCCACATGTCTCAAATTAGGTAGGAGTAGACATAACTTGCAAGGGTCCACATGCAACTAAGGGTACACACACGATTTTTTTCAAATATACAACCCTGCTACTAATTAAGAGTATACCCACCAACTATCCTGGCCACCCAAATGCTTTGTGACCCGTGCACAATTTTATCAACGAATTTCCAAACATCAACGCATTATCAATAATTGATGGATTTATGTAATTTCAATTTTAGATTCATGTACTAATAAGAAAAAAATGGCTTTGTGTATGCACTGAGAAAAAAATTAAAACCGCACGTTAACAATTTTTTTATTTTACTAACACAAAAATAGTAGGAATACTATCGTCTGTTGGATGCAAAATCAATGATCGGGATAAGCGGTGGGTATCCTCCTAGTTGTGGAAAACTGCGTTGCATTTTTTCCCTATTTAATAGGACCCCAACCATCGAAAAAACCATCTCATTCCCATGTTATGATGGACAACAATACGTTTTACAACTCATTCAGTCAGTTTGCATTCAATCTTTCGCTCAAGGTCAGTGTTAGATAGTAAAGCATCAGCTAGCAGTTTCATAACAGAAATTACTCTTGTATTTGTTCATCATCCAAGTCTCAATCAAATCTTATGAGTTTAGTGCTAGAAATCACATTACAGAACAAAAACCATGTAAGATAATTATTTATTAGTGTATCAAATTTTATCTGATATGCAGAGCTTGTTTTGTCAGGTTGTAGATCAGTCTTTAACCTGAACCTGTGTACAAGAAACCAATATTCAGTCTGTAGCTTTACGCGTTATTTTCTGCCATTACAATCTCTATTTTGCAGTGATCAAGTGCTCACGATTTTAACTGTTAAAAACTAGTTATTCTACCCAATTGGCTTGATTAAAAGACAGAGTTACGAGCATGAGGTGCATGTACTACTTTGTGTAGTCCTCATTCTGTCCCTACTTTGCGTAGTCCCCATTATTCTGTAAGCTGCTCACAAATATATTTTGAGAGAACTCCTAAACCAGAATGCAAATGTTCAAGGATGAGACAAAAAGCATGTATCCACAAAAATGAAGAGAAGAATTTGAGAGTCGGGACCAAATACATAGGGAAAGATTTTTTAGATAAAGGCATAGGGAAAGCTGGAAACACATATTCGAGATCTGGACCAAGTACATGAGAACAAGAAGGATCAACGCCTGTTCTTCCTGGGATCTATAAGCTGGTGGAAAATCTCACAAGAATGCGATCGTGCTTGTAAGATTGGAATGATAAATTTTGCAGCAATCGAACACAAATTGCAGACCTGACTTAATCCTTCTAAAAGTATTCGTAAAATAGCACTAACCTGCAGGATGGACTGTAGGTTTTCAGCTAGCAGCTCAGAAAACACCCAAGTAGAAGAAGTACGAGAATATCAGACTGGATGTCCACCCACAAGATTGGTTTGCATCGAAATGAAGAGATGCTCGAGATAACACGTTATGTACGCAGGGGATTAGTTGACTTTCAAACTTAAATGCAGTTAAGAAAACCAAACAGAGCAGACTTCGCACCTAACAGCTCATGAAAGACTTGGCAAAATTCTTGTTAATTTGTACAATCGGGATAAGAATAGTAGGTGAGCACTAAGAAAATGGGAAAAGATTCCGTACAATCGTAAGAGCGATGTTTTTGCTCCCGAGCTCATATGATCCGTTCAAAATAACAAACTTATAAAAAATAGTAAAACATATATTAACAAATTCTGAGACATTAGAGATAAATATATACAAGTTTTGTACATACGTGCCAAGTTTCGTAATGAAAAAAGAAATGTGTGCTACTCTGTGCAAAATAGACAAAATCAGTGCTCAAAAAGATACTTTTTGAACTTGACAGCTGATTTTTCTTTTTCGTACATACCATCACAAATGCTTTTCAGCATGAGATTTGACACATATTTAGAAATTTTGTATACGTTTGTCACCATTCTTTCCCAGAATTTTTTGAAATGTTTTAATATTTTCTATTTGTTTATTTAGCTAGGAGCAAATGAGCTCGGGAGTCTTTTGAATTTCTGTACAATAATTTCTGATTGCAATCGCGTCGTGACAAGCAGCTCCACTTGTGTGAGGATTTGATTTCGTACACGTCAAAATACGCGCGCGGTCGTATGCCAGCAGCGCAGCCCCGTTCCCCCTCGTTCGCCGGATCGGGATCAGCGCCTGGCGTGAACAGGCACGAGCAGGCCAAACGACACGGGGTAGAAAAGATGGGCTGCAAATGGTAGGGCATGCATGGACTTGACGTGTTAATTCGGCCCAATTACACCAAACAAAATTGGAGCTCAACCGGAGTAGGAAGATGGCCGACGGTCCACGGAAGGACATGTTCTTCCAGCTGTCCACGACCAAAAAAAAAACTGTCCACGACGTGCATAATTGGTTGATGGCAGCGCTCCGCTCTAGTTTTGTATCGAAACTGCACAAGTATACCAAACACTGGACCGATTTGAGGAATTGTTTTTTGATTCATTTTAACTTCAAAATACCATTTTCACAAACAATTTAGAACAGAGCTCCTATGAGCTCTGGTGCCACAAATCATCTCATGTTTTCACGACATCTCTTCTACCATGTAGTATACTTTTTTTTTGAAACGAAATGGTTTTGCCGACCCAAAGTATTGCATGGTGTGAGAAGTACCGGATGCATACATAAGACCGAGAAATGCGTGCCAAATAGCTAAACTCAGTCGAAAAACTCATATAAAGTTGTGTCATGGCCATCCGAGAACTTCTCGGTCAAGTCCTTTTACCGCAAGTTGTGCCAGGGTCGCCCCCGTAAGCACTTCAGCGAGATTTGGGGAATCGCCATCCGGAAACTTCTTGGTCAAGCACCTTGTTTCCTATTTTAAAGATAGCATCTCTTGTATGCAACATAAATTGTTTTTTTGTAAATATAACTTGACCATACGCTAGTTGCTCATGTTGTTTTTATGGGGAAAAGTATGATCTTGCATCGTGTGACATAGCGGATATATACAGATATAGATAGCTGTCGAAAGATGAAGGTTAAGAGAAGAAGACCGATGACTGTTTTCCAAAGTAAAACTCCTTACGTCATTTCTTATATGGTGCATTAGTTTTTCATAAAGTCCAACTTTACTATCTTTCACTATGTATAGAAAAACAACCAACATCTGGATACTAAATTGATAAAAAATAAAAATATGTTTCAATACAAACCTAATGATACTAATTTTGTGTTGTAAATGTAAATATTTGTTTCTAAGAAGTTGGTAATTTTTTTTGTCACGTTTGAATTTTCAAAATATTAACATGCCTTTATAAGGAGCAGAGGGAGTAGTTTAATCTAATAGTCGATCGAATATAAAACAGACATATAATATATCGAGGGACAACTAGAAAAGGAGCTACGAGAAACAAACCCGGTGCTCGTGCATATAGGAATGGTTCGTGAATATATTAAACGTACACAAAAGAAAGTAGCTTTCTAGCACAAACCACCATTAAGTGTGTGACCTTTTCCATTGCTTCTTCTCCCGCACAAGGCCTGAATGTTTACGAGTTCCTAATCTGAGCTCGTTCGGAAGTTTCATTGCTGCCCTCGCTGGCATCTGGTTCTTCATCGTGGAACTCCATCATCCAGAGGGAACCGTATCCAATCATGACCCTGTTTGATACAAGAGTACACTGCCCCACCATACATGCGGAGCCAAACTCAGAGTCACCAAGTTTGAGAAATTTCTGAAGCCTGGCAGTATGTAGCAGCCAGTTAATAATTTTAAAATTGCAAAATCAATGTTTTACTTCATAGATCCGATAGAATAGGAGAAGGTGACATCATAGATCCGATAAAATTGCAAAATCAATGTTTTACCTATAAATTTTTCCTCGAGGTCAGAACATTCGGCGAAGGCGACTAGTAAGGAGGTGGATTGCAGAAGGTTACTCCAGAGACGGTAAAGAAGAATCCGCGGTGGATAAAGGGGAGAAATTCTTCTGCCAGCTCGTTCTGAGCATAATCCAGCAGATACCACAGTTAGGTACTACTGCATTCAGTGACAAGGATGGTCGCGTGCCAGGTCAATGGCTTCATCCGGGAGTACATCACCTCAAGAACAATGGAAGAGAACCTTGTGTTTGAACTAGGGGAGAATTGTGTCCTAACCACTCAACGCACCGGGCATCACCTAATGATATTGGAAAGCTGGGATAGAGACCGGATTGTGTTTGAGAGCATTGACTTCTCACGTCTACGGTCACTGACAATGTTTGGAAAATGGGAATCATTCTTCATCTCTAAAAGCATGAGGCTGCTTCGGGTGCTTGATCCGAAGAATGCATTGGGTGTGAAGGATGAAGATAGGTGCAGCAGATGCTTCGTCTCAAGTTTATATCTTTAAGATGACGAAGTGAGATCTTCCATCTGCCAAATTCGCTAGGTAATCTTAGGCAGCTGCAGACTCTGGATGTGAGACATACCTCCATTGTCACATTGCCAGCAAGCATCGGCAAGTTAAAGAAGCTACAGTATATTCGCGCCGGCACCAATGGCCTCATCTAGCAGGTTTCCAGATGTCCGCAAAGGTCGTGGCCTAGGTGGTGTTAAGGTACCAAAAGCAATTGGAAAACTGACGGCGCTGCACACACTCGGTGTTATTAATGTTGGTGCTTCAGGAGGGAAGGCCGTTGTGGAAGAGCTCAAGAAGCTGACCCAATTGCGCAAGCTCGGAGTGTCTGGCATCAACAAGCATAACAGCAAGGAGTTCTTTCTTCAAACCGCAGGTCTTATTCATTTGGAATCCTTGTTAGTGCAGCTCGACAACGACAGTCAAAGTTGCTTGGCTGACGACCCCCTGTCTTGGAAGAACCTACAGAGTCTTACACTATATGGGCTCCAAGACATGTTGCCACTAGGAAACCCTCTTAAAAAGCTCAGTAAGTTGGATCTGGAGATGGACACTTTAAAGAAAGAAGGCATGGGGTTCCTAGCCAAGCTACCAGAGCTATGCATTGTACATCTTCGAGTCAAACAGCTTGAGGATGGCAAGCTCCATTTTCATGCCCAGTTGTATGGCCAGGAGTTGGACACCTTCGAGAAGGTGAAGATCCTCGAGGTCACTTGCAGGTCCAGCAAGTTACATGTTATCTTTGGGTCGAAATCAATGAAGAAACTTGATCTGCTCAAGATTGACTGCACCAGTGCGTTATATCAGCTTACCGGCCTGAATGACCTATCTGAACTGATGGAAGTCTTGCTTAAGGGTACCGATGATGCAACAATCAAGACAGAATTCGAGAGGCAGCTCATCAGCCATCCAAAGAAACCTACTGTGAAGCTTGGCTGAACTACACGCTCGTCCTGAAGGATCGACACTTTCCTTAATCATCTCCCTTTGTTTTCAGCTATCACTAGTATGTTTGCGTTTGTTTTGTGTTCTTATTGATTAGAAACATGTATTTTCTTAAAATACTACATGTGGTCTTCTACGCGTACATGGCTTTGGTTGATGCGATGATGTTAGCTAACATGAAATAATTTGGTGGAGTTACCAAGACATTTTTTCTATCTAAATAGTTTGTTGGAGTTGGACGATGTTCAGATTTGTTTATGAATGTTCAGATCTGTTTTCTTACTGTTTTGATCATCTGCAAGATCATAGTGCAGTGGTTGTTAGTAATCTCACGTTCTCACCTCATATTTTTAGTTCATTGGTCACTATTGTGCATCACATTTTCAATGCTGCTATCAATTGGATAATCTTCAGACAAGGAAGTTAAAATTGAACTGCATCTGTCAGACATTCAGAGAGAAAATGAGAGAAGAGGTACTCACCGCTGGTGGCCGCTTGGCCGAAGGCATGTGGCAGAAGATCCACCGCCGTCTCCTGCCGCCCCCATCGGCAGCCGCTGTCCTGTCACCGCCGTCGTCGCCGCCCCCCTCCGCAGCAGCTATCCTTTGCCCCGCCGTCGTCGCTGGCCGGCCGGCCGGCCTCCCGCACGAAATTCAGACGTCGTCAAGGCGCGCGCGCCGCGGACTTGATCACCCGCTTTCGCCGGAGGGCCACCAGCCAGCCTGTCCGCCGTAATCCCCCGCCTCCATCGCCGGAGTTCTTTTTTTTTCAGATGTCATCGCCGTCATGCCCGGTTGGTGGGCCGGACGGAAGGCCCAGTTGGTCCGATCAGGATTGGATGACAGGATACACACGAAACATGTGAGCTCGGGCTACAGTAGACCATTTAAAAATGAAAGCTTTGGGCTACACAAAAAGTAGAATTTGTCAAGTAAAAAAAGTAGAAATTTATGGCAAATACAACATACTATTTCCCTTTTTATGGGCCTATATCTTTTGGTTTCATGTAGCTCGAAATACGACTATTTTGCACAAAAAATTGTCATATAGGTAGAATACATCCATATGTATTCAAGGATTTTGTTTTTGATTATTTCGAACTCAAATTAAAAAAATTGAAAAAGACGTCACAAGAGCCAATGGTGCACAAAATCTGCATCGAGAGAGATTGAGAAGAAAGGCAGCGTGAGTTATGAGAGAGAAAAAAATTAGTGGGGTCGCCCCCACATATAAGGCAAGTCTCAATATTTGGTTGGCGTACCGTGAGGAGAAAGGCCGGCTCGTCCGTGCTGCTAGCTAGCGCTACGTGTGTCCAGGCGCTGCCGGTGGCTGGGCGGATAGCGCCCGCGCCACCACCACACGCTCGCCCCGGCGATCGCCGTCCAGAAAAAAGAGGCGAACTCTCTAATTTTAGTGAGCTTAGCAGTTGGAGGGATGTTAAATGTTCAGCATCTTTGTGATGTGACTTGGACTTTCAGTCTCAGCTGGGAGCATATTTCTACGGGAGAATGACTTGGTGACAAAATAATTGAGATGAGCCCGCCAGAGTCGATCAGTCCACTTCCCGCCGGTCAATTTTGGGAAGAGAAAATTGACGAATTGATGGAAGCCTGCAAACCACCCAATTTCTCTTAGTTTGCTCATTTTTCCCTTTTCAATCTACCATATGATTGGTACGTGTCCGGCGATTAATCAAACTACATGATTGTCAGCATGGCAAAGTGGTAGACCAACTACACAAATAGTGTTCTAGTATCTATCTACTAGCCGTCTTCCACAGCACGAGAGCCAGAGCATATCAGTGCTCACTGCTCAAATCTTCGGAGTTCTATCCTATGTCCCCTCTGCCAATTCTTGGAGAGATGAGGCGAAGCAGAGTCCATGGAAGTGGTGGTCGAGAGATCACCCTTTTCCTCGCTGCGCTGTTATGGCAACTGGCTAGCGCCGGCGCTGCAAAGAGCCAGCGGCCTCCTTCTGCCTACAAAACTCTGAACGGTAACCCCTCCAAAAACTTTCCCTACTAGAAATTACTGGACGCTTCGTCTCGTGCGCTTGGTTTTAGGACATAAGGGCGATGCGTGTGTGCTCTTTTTGTTGTTAAATTTGTAGAATCGATTGCACTTCTCAAGTTCTTTTCAGAGCCGAGGCCAATCATTTTTTAACTTCTTTTTGCGGATCAGAAAACGTAACTTCCTATATGCTCTTTTGGTGGTTGCGTTAAATTTAAGGTATTTTCTGTAGAGTAAGTAGAAGTGGCGCTAAATTTCATGGTCAAACTACTGCCGGTTTTCTTCGACAAAAAACAGTGCAATAAATATCTGCTGCAAATTTTAATTTAGAAAGGTGCCATGACAAATGTTCTCAAATTATAAGAATACCCATAGGTGATAAATGCATTTCAAGTAGGCAAAAAAGGTGACGTGATCAATTAATAAGCAGAGAGATAGTTGTGATAATGAGTGGAGATTTCTGACTCCCAAATGGTCGACGGCCGCCTCTCTGCCTTGATGATCCCCGCGAGTTTGGGCTGCCCTCGTCGTACTCTAAGTCCTCCAGTTGCTCCGACGCGAGGCGCTGACGACGATCTCCAACGGCGGCGCGCCACTCCCTATCGGTCGTGAGGAGTGGCGCTAGGCCCCCCTGAGGCGGATGTTCGAGCATATGTCCCACGGGGAGGCGGTTCTCGACCACCACCGCCGCCTCATCGTTCATGAGGCAAGACTTGTAGATGTTGTTGCCGTCGGCTTCGTCATTGTTTGCAATTCGCGTGGGGTGCCAGATACAGTGGATGGATGAGGAGAGGAGGACGATGGAGGACAACATCGAAGAGATGACGAAGGGATTGTTCCTTCCTCATGTCTTCGCTGGCGACGGGCGTCCGGAAGACGAAGCGCGACGCGTCTACGCCCGACAGGTGAGCCAGGAACGACTGCAACCACCTGCATTAATCCATTTTGACCCGCTTTGAGTAGTAGCACACAGTGGCAGCCCGCCTGTCAGAATCCTATGACGACGCGGTTGCCGCGGCTATCCGTCACTCCTACGCCGCTCCTTATTGACCGGGGTCGTAGCAGGATTGCTGGACATGGTATGTGCCCGCTGGCAAAACTGTTGCTATTGGGGACCCGACTAGGCGTCATTTTTGCACCGTGATCAAATATCTCTATTGTGAGCGCTATTAGAACTACCAGTGAAGATGCTCTAAAAAAGGATAAACAATTTTTTTAAGCATTTCGTGCCACGTGATGCAACTATTATTCGGCACTAGCCAAGTACACCACTTGTGTTGAAAATATATAAAGCACTAGAACCAGACAATTTCATAGTTAACATACGACTTAGGGCATCTCCTACGACACCTTCATATGACGTTCGTTTTGTGTCCGTTTTGTGTCCGTACTTCTGATTGGGAGGGCGATAGACAAGTGTCCACAGAGTGTATGCCCAGTGCATCCAACGGCGGTGCCGACCTGAACCAAAAAAGAACATATCCGATTGTCCATACAATGACAAATAAGACCTTCATGCGATAGACTCTAATTTGTTTTTCTCTCTCAAATCAATATATCAGAAACAACGATGACAATTTGCACTGAAACGACAAGCTTGTAGGCGAGATTTTACATCGGTGCATTACCGGTACTACCTAATATAGCATTAAAGCAAAAGAAAAGTCCAAGTATGAAAATTTCAAACTCTATTTTAAAGCTTCAAAAAATTGAGAAACAAATTCTAGATAAAATGATAATGATGCAAAATCTCAACTCGAAATATTTTATATTTGAGCTACACAAAAGGTCTTACAAATTTTGGAGATTCAAATTTGGGCACTGTTCACTACTCTCTCGGTTTCTAAATATAATCTTTTCTCAGTTTTCTCATATTTGTAGGGATCTAGACCCGTTTTACTGTATATTCACTCATTTAATCCGTATGTAGTCCACATTGCACTATTTCAAATATCTTATAATTAGTAACAGTGGGAGTATTTAAAATCTTCACTTTTATCATTTTCACACAGCTTAAAATACAATGCAGTTTGAGTTAAAATTTTGCACATGGATAAAATACATCATTATCTACATCTAAAAATTTATTCAGATTTTTTAAAATTTAAAATATCGTTTTCAAAAATTTCAAAAAAGGGCCACATGTAGGCCGGGCTACAAAACGCCGCTATATAGCAAACCACTACTGAAAGCTAGCCAATCTCGTCGCTATACCCCAACAGCTTGTTTGGCAATCTTACGGGAAGGGGAATGGGAGTTCACGTCTCTTCCCCATCACACCTCTCAATTACCAGCCCCCCCCCCCCCCCCCAGGTAATGGATTAGTGGGAGTTTAACACGCAAATTCCCTCTCCTCTTCCCTCCTTAATTCCTATTCCCTCTAACCAATCAATGGATTAAAAGTCTTTCTAACCTTAACTCCCACTAGTTAGTGTGCACGTGCCATGCACGTCTTTTCAATAACTTCACAATACTTTGCTACAGTGAATCTTACTTCCATTTTTCAAGATAAAATATTTTTGTATTGCCACGAGATTTCTTATATTCAAACTTCTTTCCGAAGACATTTAGCTAGAGCGATTATCATCGAAGGCACACTCACATCGATCCTTCTACCCATGCGGCGGATACACCAGCTACCACCCTCAGTTCTTCCGTGTCTACATGACTCCATGGCACTACCCGAGGGTGAGGCAAGGTGTAGAGAGTGTTACTTTTTCTTAGCAGAAAAGCAGGTTTTCAACACAGTATAGTCAAAAGATCATATAAAATTAGTATCGTGAGCTATAGAACAAAAGTGGACAGGTTGAGCTTGACCTGAAACTTGCCCATGTGGCTTTTTTTCCTGTTGGGCAAGGAGAAGGCATGCGTGTGCGTGAAGAAATTATGCAAGGAAAATAGTTCAATAAGATGGATATACAATGAAAAGAAAGAAAGAATTAGCTTAGCAAGTACTCAACTTCCTCTCGGCCTAATGCATCCATTATTTGAAATAAATATTTTCAGTATTACAAACCAATCCAATATACCATGTTCTATTCAATTAATTTGTTGTTCACAACAATGTGGGTATTTTTCACGGCATGTTTAAGTGTTTATCTGCTACAGGCTAACTTTCTTAAGGGGTACCCTAACTGATGAATCATTTTAGTCCTAGATTTCTTCATCAACTACAAGTAGTAAAATTATAGATATAAGAGGGGATTGAAAAGGGGAGTAACCTTCATAAGAAACATCTTCGGGCACTTCTCATTTCAGTTGCATCTTGGCTCAGCGGCTGCACTGGTGTCTGTTAAGTGTATATTAGGCCCATTGGCCCAGCCCATGTAACATGTTGTACATCTATCTCTGTTGCAATACAGAAAAGCAGTTCGGTCATTTGTTTCTTCACGATATTGAACATGGTATCAGAGCTACCCGCCGGCGATTCGCTTCCGCCGCCGTCCCCGCCGGCGAGCTGATTCCGGTCCGCTCCGTGCTCCGTCGCCGGTCCGGTGTGGCCTGCTCTCCAGCAGCCGCCGGTCTTCGTCGCCGTCCGTCGCCGCTCCGTGCTCCGTCGCCGCTCCCTCCGGCCTGCTCTCCAGCAGCCGCACGGCCTTCGTCGTCTCTGGTCTGCTCTCCAGCAGCCAGCAGCACGGACTTCGTCGCTGCTCCGTCGCCGCTCTGCCTCACCAGCCTCGCCACGATCTGGATCGCGATTGATCTGGTGAGTGTTGACTTATCCGGAATTTGTCCCGGAATTTTCCGGATTTCTCTCTGGACCAAGAAATCAGCTACTGGACCTTCCCAGTTTCGCCCGGAGTTCACCCGGTTCTGACCCGGAAATCTTTCCGGACTTTCCCGGTTCCAGATCCAGATTTTTCCGGGCCTGAATCCGGATTTTCCCGGTACCAGATCCGGATTTTTCCGGGCCTGAATCCGGATTGCTGCTGCCATGGCAAGGAATGAAGGCTCCATGTCTATTGACATCAAGCTGGATGGCTCAAACTACCGGGAATGGGCCTTCTCAGCTAGGACTGTTGTGAGAGCTGCTGGTCTTGCCTCTCACTTGACCGATGATCCATCTACTCGAGATGATGAAGCAGCAAAGAAATCTTGGCAAAAGGCTGATGATCGTGTGATGGGAGCCTTGGTTCTGGGTGTTGACCCTTCTCTCCGGATGAGTCTTGAGCATCACACATCAGCCAAGGAAATCTGGACATATTTTGAGCAGCGGTATCTTCAGCCTAGTGGTGCACTTCATTTCTCCTTGCTACAGAATTTAAACAGTACTCAGCAAAATGACATGTCCATGGATGAGTACTATGCTGCCTTCACTCGCATTAGCGGCCAACTTAGCTCCATGGTTCCAAAGAGCAGCCCTGGTTGCACATCTTGTGCGGCTAAGGAAGAATTTGAACAACGAACACTCATGTACCAGTTTGTGATGAAGCTGAGGCAGGAGTATGAGAACATCCGCACTCAACTCCTTGGTCGTACTACTTCTCCCTCCTTGACTGAGGCACTTGCTAGTCTGATTGCTGAGGAGACTCGTCTTCGTTCTATGGCTGCGACTTATACACCGTCCCTACACACAGTGTTCTGGGTTTTCCTCACCGGACAGGTCCTCCCAAGGATCCATCTGTCGCGACCTCCGTCACGTTTTTTCTGCACTCATTGCAAGTGCAGGACACAACATGGCTGGTTGTTTCAAGCTTCACCCAGAGTTGTTAGCTGAGTTTCGTGCTAGACGAGCAGCCCTTCAGTACCAGCGTCATCCTGATCGTGTTCAGTCTCAGTCAGTGAGGCCTTCTACTGCTGTTGTCACTGACCACCAGGGAGGAGTGCTTCTGTGTCTGCTCTCTCTCAGTCAGCTGTGGTTCCAGCTCAGCCTTGGGTTTTGGACTCTGGCGCCTCTTTTCATGTGACATCCGACCGCTCTCAGCTTGTGTCTTGCCAGCCAGTGAAGGATGGTGCATCTGTTCAGACTGCTGATGGTACATCTTGTTCTGTTACCCATCAGGGTTCTCTTTGCACATCAAAGTTTACTGTTCCGGACATCTCTTTTGTTCCTCAGTTGTCCATGAACCTTATGTCTGTTGGTCAGATTACTGATATGAACTATTTTGTTGGTTTTGATGCCTCCTCTTGTTATGTGCAGGATCGTCAGAGCAAGAGGATCATTGGAACTGGCCATCGCCGTAGAGGATCCACATCCCTCTACATCCTTAACAACTTGCACCTTCCTTCGGCTTCCACTGCATCGTTGTTTCGCTCTGCAGCATCTACATCAAGTTCTACTTCGTCTCTTTCGTTTGCCCAGTGGCATCATCGTTTAGGTCACTTGTGTGGTTCTCGTTTATCTACTCTTGTTCAGCAAGGTGTTTTGGGTCGGGTCCCTGTAGATTCTGGTTTTCATTGTAAGGGATGTAAGCTAGGCAAGCAGATTCAACTACCATACCCCTCTAGCACTACTCATTCTAGCCATCTTTTTGATTTGGTGCACTCTGATGTATGGGGCCCCTCTCCTTTTGTTTCAAAAGGTGGTCACAAATATTATGTCATATTTATTGATGATCACTCTCGATATACTTGGGTGTATTTCATGAAGCATCGTTCTGAGTTGATTTCTATATATAAGGCTTTTGTGTGCATGTTGCATACTCAATTCTCCAGTGCGATTCGTGTTTTTCGTTCTGACTCTGGGGGGGAATATCTGTCTACGTCTTTTCGTGAGTTTCTCTCTTCTGAAGGTACTCTCCCTCAACTTTCATGTCCTGGTGCTCATGCTCAGAATGGTGTTGCTGAACGCAAGCACCGACACATTGTTGAGACAGCTCGCACTCTTCTAATTTCATCTTTTGTGCCTACTCAGTTTTGGGGTGAAGCTATCTCGACTGCTGTCTACCTTATCAATCTCCAGCCTTCTTCTCGTCTTCAAGGCAAGTCTCCTGGTGAGATTTTGTTTGGTTCTCCTCCCACGTATGACCATCTTCGTGTTTTTGGTTGTATTTGCTATGTTCTTTTAGCACCTCGCGAGCGTACCAAGTTGACTGCACAGTCTGTTCAGTGTGTTTTCCTTGGCTATAGTCTCGAGCATAAGGGCTACCGTTGCTATGATTCTTCTGCTCGTCGCATTCGCTTTTCTCGTGATGTTACTTTTGTTGAGGATCAACCCTTTTTCTATTCCCCTTCGACTCAATCTTCATCATCAACCACTTTAGAATCTACCTCTTTTCTTTCACTTCCACCTATTTTTTCAGATGATTCTGCACCTGATCAGTCTTCGGGTCCACCTCCAGCATATGATTCACCAGCTCCTCCTCTAACTAGTTTTCCTTTTCATTATAGTCGTCGTCCTAGAGTTTCACCAGATATTCAATCATCCATTCCTTTGTCTTCTCCTCCGGCCAGTACTACTGATCCTTGCACTGATGACTCCTCTCAGACAACAAGGTATGCTCTTCGTGATCGCTCCTCTCTTGAGATTCCTAGCAGATATCGCAATGATTTCTGTGCAGGGGCAGCTTATGAGCCTACTACTTATCAGGAGGCAGTGGTGTTACCTGAGTGGCAATTGGCTATGTCCGAGGAGCTTGCAGCTCTAGAGGGTACTGGTACATGGGATTTGGTTCCTCTACCTTCTCGGTCCGTCCCTATCACTTGCAAATGGGTGTACAAGGTCAAAACCAAGTCAGATGGATCTGTGGAACGCTACAAGGCTCGACTTGTTGCAAGAGGTTTTCAGCAGGCTCATGGGAGAGATTATGATGAGACTTTTGCTCCAGTTGCTCACATGACTTCAGTTCGCACTTTGATTGCTGTGGCTGCCACTCGTTCATGGAAAATTTCCCAAATGGATGTGAAGAATGCTTTCCTTCATGGTGATCTGCATGAGGAAGTATATATGCAACCACCTCCAGGTATTGAGGCTCCATCTGGTCATGTTTGTCGTCTTCGAAAGGCTCTATATGGGCTCAAACAAGCTCCTCGTGCCTGGTTTGAGAGGTTCACTTCTGTGGTTCGAGCTGCTGGCTTTTCTCCTAGTGAGCATGACCCAGCTCTCTTCATTCATACATCAGAGCGTGGGCGTACTTTGCTTCTACTGTATGTAGATGATATGCTGATCACGGGAGATGATGTTCGATATATTTCCTTTGTCAAGAAAAAGTTGAGTGAGCAATTCAAGATGTCAGATTTGGGGTCCCTCAGTTACTTTCTCGGAATTGAGGTCCAACACACAGATGATGGTTACTATATCTCTCAACAAAGGTACACTCGGGATTTGATTTCGCGCTCTGGCCTCACTGACACATGCATTGCTACTACACCCATGGAACTTCATTTGCAATTGCGTCCTACCGATGGAACTCCCCTTGAGGATTCCTCTCGATATCGTCATATTGTTGGCAGTCTAGTGTACCTCACAGTAACAAGACCTGATATTGCACATGCAGTTCATATTCTCAGCCAATTTGTGGTGCTCCCACCTCGGTACATTATGGCCATCTACTTCGAGTGCTTCGATATTTAAGGGGCACTACATCTCGCCGCTTGTTCTATGCTAACTCAAGTCAGCTCCAACTTCATGCTTACTCTGATTCCACTTGGGCGAGTGATCCCGTCGATCGACGTTCAGTCACTGGTTATTGCATATTTCTTGGAACATCTCTCATTGCATGGAAATCAAAGAAGCAAACTGCTGTGTCTCGCTCTAGCGCTGAGGCTGAGCTTAGGGCTCTTTCTACTACTACATCAGAGATTGTGTGGCTTCGCTGGTTATTGGCTGATCTTGGGGTTTCATGTCATACACCTACACCTCTTCTCTGTGACAGCACTGCTGCTATTCAAATTGCTAATGATCCTGTAAACATGAGCTGACTAAACACATTGGTGTGGATGCATCTTTCACTCGATCTCATTGTCAGCAATCTACTATTAAGCTCCAGTATGTTCCATCAGAGCTTCAAGTTGCAGATTTCTTCACGAAGGCTCAAACTCGAGATCAACATAGATTTCATATTCTCAAACTTAGTGTCTCTGATGTTCCTGATCCACCTTAAGTTTGAGGGGGGGGGGGGGGTGTTAAGTGTATATTAGGCCCATTGGCCCAGCCCATGTAACATGTTGTACATCTATCTCTGTTGCAATACAGAAAAGCAGTTCGGTCATTTGTTTCTTCACGATATTGAACAGTGTCATCTTCCTGCCGTAGCCCACATAGAGAAAGAGGTGGAACTGAATATTCTCTTCGGCATAAGGGATTTGTGACTACCAGCTAAGCTAACTGTAGAGAGAACCCACAGTTGTCATCTTCAATTTCTGATACTGGGTGACATTCAAAATTAATATATATGGCAAAGGATCTAAGATCGCCATCTTTAAGACCCTGTTTATAAAAACACAAAGATCAGTCACTAAAATGAAATTAAGGCAAAGAAAAAGGAAAGACATATCATCAACTTAGCTACACACCACAAATCTGCTACATTTATTTGTTATTTAAAAACACAGAACTTTATAAAGGAAATGATCCAGTAACAATACTGACTCCACATTCACGGTCCTGGTGCACCAAAATTATCCTAACAAAAGTGGAGCTGGCCTCTATACCTACATGTTTGGTATCGTTCTATGTAGTGCTTTGTGATAGGGGGCAGTAAAAAACTTTAGGCGCAAAAATTAGTGAAACAATGTAGGGAAAATGCTAGTATTTGTAGTTTTGCAACTGTGCATCGTTGTGTTGCCTGGGCACTCTTCTGAGCCGAGGGTGCGGCGTCCGCGGAAGGCAGTGCCGGTGAAGGCGGTGTTCGGCCGCGGATTCCGCCTCAGAGCGTGTCAGGGTCCGCGTCCCCCGCGTGCGGTTTGTCGGTGGCCGTCCAGAGAGACGGTGGTGCCTCGGATGGCGTCCTCGGGCGACGGAGTGAGAGAGGCGCAGTGCAGCGCCCCAGGACGGCGGCCGTCGGAGAGAAGCGGTGGGTCGGCGATCCGGTGGAGCGGGAAAGACGCAGCGGGCGCGAGCCGAGAGGGGAGACGTAGCAGATCGGGAGCAGATGCGGCGGAGCCCGCCGGTGTGGTGCCTATAGTTAGTTGTTTCTCACGTATACGTATGGTATGGAATCAGGGTGGCTCCACCTCCATTGCATCACGCAACGACCTTTGGTGGCCAGAAGCGGCAACGCGGATCCACAGAAGGAAGGTCTTGCCGTGATTTTAGGAATTAGATCGTGGTTTAGAGATCGTGGGGGACGCGGAGCGACTAAATTTCGGCAGAGTTTTCTCTGCCAGGCAGGAAAATGAAATCTTGGTCGTTGATTGGAGTGGATGCGATTCTTTTGATTCGATCGGAGGCCTCAGGTAACCCCGTGTATAATAGGTGGTGTGGCTTTAGGAGAATTTATGTTCGCTCTTTAATAAGTAGTGGAGATTCCCTATCTCTTATTCCCCCCAACCAAACACGCTGCAAGTGCACGAGCCCGCAAGGACAGGGATCCGGCTTCTTCGTCGAGTCTTGTGCGAGCTGGGGCTCTCCAGGCCGAACGGGTGGAGGTCAGGAAGCAGGCCAGACCTGCTCGGCTTCCGCTGGCGCCGCCGAGAGGCAGCCGGAGGAAGTAGGACCAGCAGCAGGACATTACTGCGCCGGTGGATCTCTTTTCGGCCAAGGAGGCGCGCCGTTCTCCTCGCAGCATACGCAGTGGCTGGTCGGCGTCCGGCGGCGCGGGTCTTCTCCAGGGGCGGCGGTGGTCGGCGTAGATCTGCCTCCGGTGGTTTGGGGCGGGGCGGCGTGGCCAGGGAGGCGCTGGTAATTAAAAACAAAACAAACCTTATTTTCTCCTTCTGCTTTCTGTCGGCGCCCTTGTAAAACACCCCCTTAATTAGTCCCACTTAAAGACGTTCAAGGAATTAACAAGGGATTATTGAAGTGAATGTTCAACAATCGGAATAACAATGGCTGTTCCTTGTGCAGGAAATCACCCCCTTGTTATTGCAAAAGGTGGGTTTTCAGGAGTATTTCCTGACTCCAGCCAAGCTGCCTATAAATTTGCATTGGCTGCTAGTGCACCAGATACAAGTTTATGGTGCAACCTGCAACTAACGAAGGATGGTGTTGGAATTTGCCTCTGGGATATAAATATGAACAACTGCACTGATATTTACAAAGCCTACCCTGCGAGAAAGAATGCTTATGTCATCAGTGATGCCATAATAAAAGGATGGTTTTCTTTGGACTTCGACTGGTCCGAACTTCAAAATGTTAACTGTGAGTATGACATATCTATTAAGAAAGTCATTGCATAAGATCTGTATGTATCAAATTGTATTGTGGATACGAACCAGGGAGAACACTATTCTAGCTTTTTTAGATTGCATCTTTTCCATGGTTTACTATCTAGTTGATCACTAAATGAATGACAATCTTTTGATATTTTTGTAGCTCTTCTTCTTAACTTATTCTTCAATATTTTGAGCAGTAACACAAGCAATTCGGTATCGAACCGATAAATTTGATGACCCGTCCAATACGGAATTTTATTACCCCGACACCGAGCACATCCTTTCTCTCACTGACCTGCAAGCCATTGTTAAGCCACCTTCCGTTTGGTTGAATGTGCAGGTTTAAGTCCTATTTCAACCCAACCTGTAGACTATATTGCGGCTAGTTCTGTGTCTAATCTTCTAAGACATCCTTTTTCATATGTGTAGCATGACATCTTCTATACGAAACATGGTTTCAACATGGCAAGCTACATAGTTTCCATCCAAAAGCTTGTCTCCGTGAAATATATTTCATCACCTGAACTGCGCTTTCTCCAAACTATATCTGGAAGAGTTACTAGCCAAACGAAGCTTGTCTTTTGCTTCCCTGATCAAGCCCAATCTGATCCTTCTACAAACAAAACATATAGGTCGCTCCTGAGCAACCTAACATTTATTAAGACAATTGCTTCTGGTATAATGGTCCCCAAGAACTACATTTGGCCGGTGACGAATGATAACTATCTGGTGCCTCCCACACCTATAGTCCAAGATGCTCACAATGCAGGGCTAGAAATATATGCATCCGACTTCGCAAATGATAGAATTATTCCCTATAACTACAGTTATGATCCATTGCAAGAATACCTATCATATATCAGTGATGGTGACTTCTCTGTCGATGGAGTACTAACAGAATTTCCAATTACTGCATCAGAGGCTATTGGTATGTTTCACATCTTCTTACATTTAGTACCCGGAAATTCCGTAACTATAATAATTTAGGGCTGTGTTTGCATTTTAGCACACTTGCTGAAGTGATAAAAAATCTTCCATTATCGAAAATAATAAAGTGTACTATATTGTCACTTCCATGATCTATTGTTGTTGCTGTAAACTGAAGTAATTGTTTTTAACAAAACCATCAAATGAAGGCATATCATTTTCTCATATTTTTTCGGCATGTAAGAGAATTTGATGTTTTTCTTGTTTCTTCTCATTTTACCAAATTAAAAAAATTCACATTACCCCATGAGCTATTGCCCTAGTTCGGCCTCCAAAGTCACACAACCATTTTTAGTATGATATTTCGCCCTCTGCAAATCGTGCAACCATTTTATAGAATGATATGTTGCCAATGGCAAGAAATCTTCTGGCAAACAAAAAACACAAACAAATGCTTAACAAAATATTGTGAAAACCAATGTAACCTGGTTACACCGAAGTCTACTAGCAAATTGGTCGCACAAGAACAACAACTTATACTAATTGCTAGATGCTTTTTACGCCCTTTCATGAATTATGTTGGGCACACTTCTTAGTTAAGAAAAGGCAATATATCACGAAGATACCCCTACGAAGTTGGGCACGATTGGTTGCGAAATATTTGCTTATGCATTTGGATCTTCTTGCTCAGCAGGTTGTTTCGCCAATCTGAATGCAAGTAAGGATGATCACGGTATGTTTATTCTGGGTGCCAATTCTAGTCTGATGATGCTTCAAAGCCTACATGTATCTATTTAATTTTGTTTGTGTTCCTCTGCAGGGAACCCATTAATCATCTCGCATAATGGTGCGAGTGAAGATTACCCAGGTTGTACTGATTTGGCCTACCACAAAGCAATTGAGGACGGTGCGGACATCATCGATTGTCCCATTCAAGTGACAAGTGATGGAGTTCTTATATGCATGAGTTCTATTAACCTAGCCGATACCACAGACGTTCGGAGGACACCTTTCAGTTCCCGTGATTCTATGATTCAGGAAATTCAGAGTACACCAGGAATCTTCACATTCAATCTTACTTGGGATAATATTAGCAGTAGTACTTTGAGACGTAAGTTCTTTGTTATGTTGTTGATTTGAGTGTTTTCTATGCCCAGTACATTATTGACAATTTCTAAAATTCTAGATGAAACGAAGAATGTTTAATTTTTAAAAATACTCTTTACTAGAAAATAAAACAAAATTTTGCGTGTATCTGTATATTTTAAAGGAAATAACCTTCTGAGTTCATGGGAACCAGAATCAAGTAATTGTGTCTTCCAGAACCTGTGGGCTTTTACATGGCTCTAAGTGCCTGATTTTTTTTCTATGGCTGATGTCATACAAACTTATAGTTCTGCCCCATTTAGGGTACTCAACAGGGGAATATTTCGGAAATTCATATTGGAGCCCGGGCTCATATGCTCCCGATATTTTCGGGAGCACAATTTTTTTTGAAAACTTTTCAAAAAAATCCGAAAAAAATCATGCACGTACCTGACCATGGTACGCACCATCATGTGAAATTTCGCACCGAAATGACACCGTATGCGCCCTGGGCAAAAATGACAAAATTCTGACAAGAAATTCAAATTTTGGGATCTCATTTTCTGTCAGAAATTTGTCATTTTTTCCCAGGGCGCATACGATGACATTTCATGGCGAAATTTCACACGCTCATGCGCACCATGCTCAGGATTTGTTTCGTGATTTTTTGAAAAGTTTTCGATTTGTTATATTTTTTCGAAAATACCGGGAGCATATGCTCCCGAGTTCCAAAACGCCGCTCCCGGAATATTTGTGCTACTATTTTGCTATTCTATATATTGGTCTGTTAGTGTGCCTTCTGTGCAGCCAGTATATCTACCGCATTTGATGATCGTTATTATCTGATAAGAAATCCAAGGTACATAAATGAAGGAAAATTTCTGAAACTATCGGACTTTCTGGCATATGCGAAGGATAAGCATTTGCTTGGCGTCATAATCATTATAGAGGTGACTTCAGCGTGAACTTATCTTAGTTTCGACCCTTAATGTACTGAACACAGGATTTAGATTCACCCTCTTAAACTGTTTGAGACGGTAATCAATATTGTTGTATGTTTTATTCAATATTTATTGTTTGTGTACCCCAAAATTGTGTATTTCATAGTGTGTTTTGCCAACTCTAAAAAACATGAGTGAATTTCACAAAACCATGTAGGGTACATTAAAACGTTTTACCACATCTTTCGTAATATTGTAAATATAACTAATTGTATTAATAAGTTTCACTCAATATCACTAGATTAATTGATAGTATTTATCCAAAATCTATTCTTGTGACAAATGTGAAATTGCGACAATTTTTCTAATGGAGTAAGTAGTGCCAAAAGGGGTAAGTATTGTCGAAAATGTGAAGGTAGGCGATAAAAAATGGGTCAAGTAAAATATTTTTTAGGGTAAATACTCGCATAAAAATAATGTGTTATATATATTATTGTATGAATATGCATATATCAATATCAATAGTAAGAGACAGATTTGTACATTGGAGACCGTATCAACATCTAAAATGACATATCCTTAGAAACAAAGGAATTTTTTTTTAGTGTTCTTGAAAATCTCTCTAATAATAGAGCTGTTTGTTCATTTATCAATCTATCTTCACTACCGCAGAATGCTGCATTCATGGCAAACTCTCTAGGATATGACGTTGTTGATTCTGTAACCACTGCCTTAAACGATGCTGGTTATAATGATCAAACTACACATGAAGTTATGATCCAGTCAAAAGATAGTGCTGTTCTTGTCAAATTAAAGCAGCAGCAAACAAAGTACAAGCTAGTTTACACTCTCCCGCAAGACATTGGTAGTGCTTCTGCTGCTTCACTAGTAGCTGTTAAGGAGTTTGCTGATGCGGTAGTTGTTGAAAGGAATTCGGTTTTTGCTCTCAGTAATAATTTTATCATCGGGCAAACCGATCTTGTAGAAGAACTTCAGTCTGTGGGACTAGCAACATATGCACAGGTGTTCCGCAACGAGTTTGTGTCTCAACCGTGGGATTTTACATCAGATGCAACAGCGGAAATCAATAGCTACGTTCAATTGGCTAATATAGATGGTTTCATAACTGATTCCCCCAAGACAGTCAGAAGATACAAAAGTAAGTTTCCCATTTCGTCCCTGTTGTTTTAATGTACTGTACGATGGAAATCAGAATGGATCCTAGTCGACAGTTTTTACGTCAATTTGGAATATCAGCATTCATGGTTCATTTTTCAACAATATTAATATGCAGTAAATATAAATAGTCCACCTTCAAAGCCTGAAGTCCAATTTTCCTGATCACATTGTGGTCTCCGTAGCACATTTTACCATCAAATTTGTTCTAACAGAAGTAAAATGAAGTTAAGGAAAAATAGATTCTGTTATCATCTTTGTTGGTCACTGTGTTTTACCATTGTTGTACTGTATTGGCAGTGAATTCTTGTACAGGTTTGGGCAAGGATATGCCTTCCTATATGAAGCCTGTGGCTGGTAGTCTTGCGCAGCTACTCAAAGGATCTCTTGCCCAACCGCCAACAATGGCGCCAATGCCAGAACTGAATACATCAAGCGTGGAGCAGCCACCGCTCTTCCCTGTTGTGCCAACAATGGCGCCAACGACAGAACTGAATACATCAAAAAAAGGTAAAAGCCAATTAACCAGATAACTATGCAACATAAGTGAAGATACTGGTAAGTGCAATTTTTGAAGAGAACTATCAATATTCATTCATTACTGTTATATTCTTTTGCCATTTATTTAGATACAATCCGAGTGATTTCCACACCAAAAGTAGTCAGTTCACTGATATAACAAGTGAAAAAATTCATTGCTTTCAGTCCATCATTAGCAATTTCTATGAAATTTACAATACGCACTCTCCAGGGTTTGGCACTCCGATAGGAGTCGGCAGCGGTGTAGGTATTCTGCTACTTATCACTGGTGCTCTCTTTGTGAGAAGAAAACTTTTAGTTTGGAAAGCAAGGAAGTCCAGAGAATTTTTCTTCAAACAAAACAGAGGGTTGTTGCTACAGCGGCTTGTAGACAAGGATATTGCTGAAAAGATGATGTTCAGTTTAGAAAAGATTGAGAAGGCAACAAATAAGTTTGAAGAGGCTCGAAAACTTGGAGGTGGAGGTCACGGCACTGTCTATAAGGGGGTTTTATCTGACCAAAGTGTTGTCGCTATCAAGAAGTCAAAATTTGTGATTCAGAGAGAGATAGATGATTTCATCAATGAGGTCGCTATCCTTTCTCAAGTAAACCACAGGAACGTAGTGAAGCTTTTTGGTTGTTGTCTTGAGACAGAAGTTCCACTGCTCGTGTACGAGTTCATTTCGAATGGAACTCTTTCAGATCATCTCCATGTCAGTACTCCATTATCATTGCCATGGAAAGAGCGACTAAGAATAGCCCTGGAAACCTCAAGATCCCTTGCTTATCTGCACTCAGCCGCTTCAGTATCAATAGTCCACAGAGACATCAAATCGGCTAATATACTACTTGACGATCGGCTCACAGCAAAAGTATCAGATTTCGGAGCTTCCCGAGGCATCCCCATTGACCAGTCTGGAGTTACAACTGCCATTCAAGGAACTTTCGGGTATTTGGATCCAGAGTATTACCACACATGGAGACTCAGTGACAAAAGTGATGTATATAGCTTTGGTGTCCTGCTTGTAGAGCTATTGACAAGGAAGAAGCCCAGTGTCCCCATGTCATCACTAGGAGCTAGTCTAATTGCAGAGTTCATCTCTCTAGTGAAACAAGACAAGCTCCTGGAAATGCTTGACTGGCAAGTAATCGAGGAAGGGGGTGAAGAAGCCAAAGAAGTTGCGGCGGTAGCAGTGATGTGCTTAAGCTTAAAGGGTGAAGATAGGCCCACAATGAGGAAAGTTGAGACAAGGCTTGAAGCAATCCAAACTGCAGTAAACAACACGGCAGAAGAACTGGGCAATCCGAAACCTGATGATGATAACATCAGTATGCGATGCAGTACGTGGGAAGAATGTATGACATCGATGAATTTGCCTCGCTAAACTGATTGATGTCCCCTCATAGCTAGACGAGAAGAAGGGTTGCTAAAAATTGTTGTATATCTTTCAGTTTTCTTCAATAAATTGCCTTTTACTAAATATTTTTTAAATTTGGGGTATAACAACGCGCAATTCTTTATAATAGTTTACACAATACAATATTTTAATAAGCTACTCATTGTGATGCACTGAATAAAATATAATATTAATCGAAAGTGGGCTGCAATATTTTATTTTATATTGCGCTACCTAAAAGATGGCATTGGTCGTTGATATTTTGTCATGCTTACTCCAGTTAGTAATTAACATATTCTAGCTACAATATTTTATTTTATATTGCGCTAGGGAAAAGATTGAGTACTAAAAGTAACTAGCCAATTAATGACCATGTAACTGCAAAGAATGAACAATAATTAGTATGACATATTCTGGTGCGTATGAAAATTTGTTAAATACTGCAACACCAAGATGATGGTAACGTTCTCCTACTTAATGCGTAGATTGTCGGAGTATTTTTCATGTTGACGTGGAAACTACAAGAGCTATACATGACCATTACAGAAAATCTCATCAGCGAGGATACTGAACTCAACATAAATTATGCCTTTCATGAACTACTCCATGCATAGTACTCTGAAATTTGTGTTGGTGCCAATTTATCCAAAAGTTCTACTGGCGTTTCTGGTAGAATCAGACACTCTTATTATAATCTTCTTTGATGGCGGTGGATATTATGTCAACTTAGTACTAGTAGTAGTAAACTTAGTAGCAGTAGGAACAAACTTAGTGTCAGTGGTAGTCAGTTCCGATATATTTGTACGAAACTTCATACTATTTTACAACTTGGCGTCAAAAGTAAGCAATGTATCATCAGTGGTAGGCAACTTTGCAGTGTTGTGACAATAAGAAACTACTACTATGAAGTTGCTTGGTCTCGCAATATGGGAAATCTCATGGCAATATGTGTATATAGTTTAGTAGTCTGTCAGAAAATCAAGGGGCGAATTAGTTGATACGACCAGTGCAGAAAATGTTTCCAATGCTGTAATTGAGTTGGAGCATCATCCCGCACATCCAAACTGTACTCCAACTACCAGGCTGCAGCTATCGCATCCCGCACATCCAAACTGTACTCCAACTACCAGGCTGCAGCTATCGATTGAGAGGGGGAAAGAGATCGAAGGGGTACCTACGCGCCGCTTGCCCGAAGGCAGGCTCCTTCCGCAGCCATCGGCAGTCGCCGCCGGCGAGGAACGTTCTGCGCCCCGACCTGTCACCGTCGTCGTCGCCGGCAGGGCGGCAGGCCTCCTGCACGGCATTCAGACGTCGTCACGGCAGGCGCCCCGCGGACTTCATAGCCCACCATTGCCGGAGGGCTACCAGTCAGGCTGACCGCCGTGAATCGCCGCCTCCATCGCCGGAGGAAGAGATGGGGATTCACAGGCTGATGGGGTAAGCTGGCCCAGCATAGCTGACTTGGCCCAATCAGGATTGGATAACCTGCCGCATGATAATTGACTAGTTGAATGCCCGTGCGTTGCTACGGAACATTATAATTATAGTTTAGTGCTCGTACGTTGCCACGATAAATTTACTCTTAGAGATCAAAATATTTGTAATTCACGATATACACATCACATACTGTGAAAAAAAAAGATGAAATTGTTCATCATAGTTGAATGCCCGTGCGTTGCCACGGTGCTCAAGTTTTTCTTAAACATAATACACAACAGTTCATAGGTATAGAAAGAGATAGGCAAAAGAATAAAATTATGCATTTCTTAAAATGTAATTTGATCATAAGCTATAATTCAACATCATATGCACTGAAAGCAACACCCATCTTTGCATGGACACGTCTCCTACAAAAAGTGTCTCAATGTCTCCAACTCCATGTGTTACTATGGTGCCAAAAAGCAGGAAGATGCAACTTGAACATACGTTGTTGAAATCATTACAGTTAACTTCATCTTTGGCAACGGCTCTTTTAAGTTTTGAGAACGATGTTGTCTCATGACCAACATAACCACCAGTTATCCCGTAGGGTATGGTCAATATTCCAATCGTTTTCTTCTACTCCTGGCTTGCATCAACGCAGCCAAGCAGTAGACCTTTTAATTAGCGTTAAAACAAAATATTCTAATGTAAGGGATAATTGGAGAGAAAATAAGTACATTATTCCACAAAGGCAAACATTCTGATCCCCGAAGTACTTTTGTGGACAAGTGGCAAGTTGGAAAGATATTGTTTGCAATGTTACAACAACTTTGTCGATTTGTACATGAATAAACATGTGCAAAGTTAGCACATATTCGTACCAGACAAACTTGTACTCAAAACTACTATCTTGTCTTCGGATTCTTGTCTTCGGCCTTTTTCGATTTCACCTCTTCAGGTGTTACACTAGATGCAGCAGACCCCCTATATGCGGAGAGGTTAATTGAATAACCGTTTTAGTATCATTAACATGTTTTGCCTTCGCTATCTCTCACATCGTAAAATATCCATACTCCTGCTTTTATAATCTTGTAAAATAGGAAATCATTGAATTTATTCTACACAATAAACATCAGTAGTTATGTTTTCCCCTAAACATTAAGCACGTGCTGCAATTGTTGTTCGAAAAGATGCACCCAGGTTAATATTTTTTCTTGAACTCGATCCCATCCAACAAACTACAGTTTCTAATCGCAGTTTCCTCGCCGATATGATAGTCTACTCAATAATGTGAAAGTGATAATGTAGCTCGAGCTACATATAGCTTGTTTTTGTCCAAATTCCAAATCAGTATTTTGAGTGTCAAAAAATTCGAAACAAAAATCCTACATGTAAATAATGTCGAGATCTATTAGTGTGTAAATTTTCAATCCAAAAGTAGTATTATTCTTGGCTACACAAAAAAGATAAAGCTGGCAAAATTTCAAATTTCTGAAACTGTGTACTGTTGTTCATCACACAGATCCACCAATTTGTCATTTTTGCCCAGCCTAAAATACAACGAATTTCGAGTTGAAAATTTGCACACTTATAGAACATATTACTATCACAACTGTGATTTTCTGCCGAATTGTTTGAAACATATAAATGCAATTTTTAGTTTTTTAAAAAACGAGCTACATGTTGCTCGGGCTACAAAACACCGCTCTCACTCAATAATATGCTATTGAATTATGTCATATGATCAAATAAATCTAATTGTAACTAACTCACTACAATAACCTATCCGTCTTGAACCGACGAGAAGAGACAATACAGGTGGATCAAGATAGCACGACTGATTACAAAGAAGTGAAATTCGTCATACCATAAATCTAATAGAAAGAGGGAATTATTTAAGAATCTCATACCATGTGAGCACATGCAGAGTATGAAAAAGGCAACGGGAAGCACCTAATCGTAGTTCCCGTCCCTCCTAAACCAGCGGCCTATCCTAGTGTGCCAACTGCCAAGCATGAACCAATCAGGAGAACATAAGTAAAGCTAGGCTGAGATAGAGAAGTCAAGAGACAGCAATCGGGAGAGAAGAAAAGGAGGAAATGACATAAAAGGAACTTTCAAGCCAGAAAAATACCGTCAAATGAGAAGAAGAAGGCGACCACATCATCTTATGAAAGTTGTATTCTGCTCTTGCCCTGAAGTAAGCAATGGAAGACGAACATTCATTTTGTGACAAATAAGAACGTTTTACAGGATATAAAATTAATACATTCCATTCTGGAAAGAGCATACCTTCTTTATCCTCCTGTTTTTAGCCGAGTCCTGAATGGGTGCGGTGTTCTTATTTTTGCATAGAGTGCCTTTCCTTCCTTTAGCTCCCGTGCTTGAAGTTTCTGCACCGTTGCTATCACGGGATGTTGAGAAGGCTCTTTCAGAGAGCATGCAATGCAATCGCCTGACAATTAACTCTGTTAGAGTGAAGAACATAGATGAAAAAAATAAGGGGTTCAATTGACATTCTAGGATCACATCAGTTTGGAGCCTGCATTTGTGATGTATAGATAACCTGTTGTAGGGCTGCATCGTCATCCATGAAGTCAATGACCGAAGCACCCTCTTCTCTAAATACCTTCATATATCCTGACCGGTATGTCGATGTGTTAGTTTTAACAAGATATAGCGTAGTGTTGGCAATGGAAAGCAACAACAGACAATTTACATCAAGTGATATAGCCTAGTGCATTTACATCGCCTTTATGATAAATGTGGGCTTGCAAAAGAGTTCCATGGCAGCTATCCCAAAATTGAACGCTCACGGAACTATCTCCACTATCCAGGATTCCACACCTACAACAACAATAATCAACACAGCTAGTTGAGGGACGAAGGACATTACACCTGCTTAAATGCTTTATCTCACCTCAGAATTGGTAATGACCATATACAATGTTCACACGCACTACGAACCTCCCCTAATACAGCAGTGATGGTGATACTTCTGACAGAATGATTTGAATCCCATCATCTAATTAATCTGTGAAACATAGTACAGAAGAGTGTCACAAAAAATGAACCCATCGTGAGTACACTCCCATATATAATGTGATGATCCAAAACAGGGAATTGTCTATAGAAGAGAAGGAAAGATGCTGAACAGTCCACTTATATACGCACTGAAAGAATCCCCCAATCCTTAATACAAGCTATTTACACTGTAATGGATGTTAGCTGCTTCAAGAAAATATGAATTGGGCATCATTACCCCATGTCACACTCAAAACTCGTCCTGGACGGAAGCACAAAAATAATCACCATAGTCGAAATAACTGGAAGAATAGGGAGATAAAGGATATAGACACATACCGATCACAGACCAGGGCCAATGAACCATTCAAAAATCATCTTGGAATTCGTTATACAAGCGTACAAAGCCATCGTGCTGAAATTCGTTCAAACGATACTAAGAGCTTGTCTTGGCAGAATCATCTTCATCATTAGAGTTGCCATCAGCATCAATATAATTAAAGTCAGAGTCGGTGCAACCATTATGATTTGATTGTCCATTGGCGGCACATCCCGAGCTTTAAATTTCTAGAAATCAATTGATTGTTTCTAGTCTCCATGGCCATCTGCCAAATAGGTACCCAACACAACAGTACTGTCTATGACAATCTGCAAAAGAGAGCAATAAAATCATCATGACACACCCACAAACTTACAACGACAATGGAAATTAAGGCGAGGTCGGTCTCGACCAACCTGGTGGCTGAGCAGACACGGAACAAGGATGGGCTTGTTGGAGACATGCTCGCGGCCGACGAGGTCAACGAGCACGAAGATCCACGTCTAGTTGCCCTGCGCGTCGCTGGCTCGCTGCAGCTGCCGGAGATGACGATGCCATCCAGAGCCGCTCCATCGATCGTAATTTCCAGGCTGCCAGCTGAGACCTTCCGGCGACCACCCCAAACCCAGCCAGGAGCTCCACCGTGTCCCACTCATCCCACACGCCTAAGGAATCGATCTTGCAGCTCCCCTATCGCCGCCTCTTCTTCAGGTCAGGCCACGCCCGCATGGCGTATGGCTCGTTGGCGGCGCACGGCGAGGTAGAGGTCCCGCATGTGGGTGCGCTAGGTGCCCGGCGTTGCACCGGACCTGTGGGTGGTGGGCTCGGGGTTCGGTTGTCACCGGAACGGTCGGCTGCAGCGGCGGCAGACGACGAGGAAACAGAGGAGTTCCGCTCGCATGGGCGGGATCTCATCGGGATCACGGAGGTCTCAGCTGCATTACGACGAGGTGGAGGACGCATCCCGGCTCCCCGGCGGCCAAGATGGCTTCCAACGCGGTGTGCAGGTGGCGTCGTTCCGTTGGGGATTCCGCCGGCGGCTGCTTCATCCCCGTCAGAGGGGATCGGGTTGGGTTGGTAGGGTTCGTGAGTGTTGGCTGCGCCTTGGGCGTGCGGAGGCAGCGAAACAAAACGATTCGGCATATTTGTTTGGGCCTAGCCCATGCGAGCGGTCGTGCGGGCGGACAAAGGATGTTGGACGAAATTTTCTGCCAGTTAGGTACGTACGAACTCCCATTTAATAGTAAAGATAAATCAAAACGTGTGTCAACTTGAAGACCAAAGAATCGGACTCAATCCTGGCACAATGCAGGCAGCGTTCATTGATGGCATCAACTCGCCACAGCAATAAACAAACTAAATGCAAGCTATACCTCAATGAATGATAGAAACACAATAGATAAGAGATTGTTTGACCTGTACTCTTTTAATTCCAACGGTGAGGAAGAACAAGTTTTTGAGACGTGTTGATTTTTTTTTTGGATCGTTCTAATCATTTGGCATGAGCTCCTCCTCTACTCAACCTGAAGAGAGGGATAACATTACAACGGAAGATGCAAGATATACACTTCAATGCAAATACTTAATGGAAGAACAGAAAACGCAACAGAACAACACAATAATACGGTGATGCAATTACTCGCGAACAACGCCTGTGACCGGAAGCCAGGTCGAGGCTGTGCCAACTGAACTGCGGGCGATAGATGGCAGACCTGAGCTGCCACTCGCCGGGCTACGAGCGGGCGCGGTAGCCAAGGCCAGAGGGGCCGGGCCGCGCGCGCCAGAGGGGAGCCGCGGGACTGAGGAGCAAGGCGGCGCGCCGTTGCGCGCGGATGCCATGGTGGCCGAGTCGTGCGCACATGGGACTCCGTGGTGGAGCACAACCGCGAGGAATTTATGGAGCGGCACAGGTCTCCCGGCGGAGAACGTCAGGCGGAGCACCATCGACGCGGACGGCAAAGTGCCCGGGCCGCGCGTCCCGTGGGGAGCAGTAGGGAGTTCGGCGGTGGATCAGGGACGCGGGGAGTCGCCGTCGGGGCGGAGGCCATGGTGGACGAGCCATGCGCACACGGGCCTCCCATGGCGGCGCACAGTCGCAGCCGGATCTGGGACGGCACAGGCCACAGTCGACTTTGGGGCGAATTTTGGGTGGAGGGATGGATTTCTCGGATAGACTCCCCGCCGCTTCCGTGGGACGACATCCTCCGGCAGCTGCAAGGGCTGTGGCCTGTGTGCAATGTGTGTGAGCTTTCGGCGGCGGCGGCGCGGCCGCCTCGTAGTGGCCTGGAGGAGCAGAGGGATCGGTGGTGCCACATCGAGAGGAGAAGGAGAGGAGTGGATCCTGATTTCGGGAGAGAGACAGATACATTATGAATTGCAGCGGAATTGGTGGAGGCTCCAGGCTCGACTGCCCGTGTAGACGAAGGGAAAAAACGCTTCTTCTCCACTACTAATATTTCTTTCCTTGTGCGAAAGGGTTATCGATCGCTGTAATTTTTTTTTTCTTTTTTGACGGGATCGCTGTAGTTAATTTCTTTCCTTCCGTTGATTGATGTAATTAATTGTCAAAGCCATGCGTGATTTAAGTAACGTAGACAGCGTGCGCACAGTTGGGCCGGTCCATGTTAGCGATGCTTGGACGAACGATCGTAGCGTTAGTAGCGATGTTGGACGAAATTTTCTGCCAAGGCTACGTACGTACCAACTCCCATTTAATAGTAAAGATAAAGCCGGCTATTAAAAAAAATGTGCCCTTGGCCACAGGTAGACCATTTAAAAAAAAAATCGAAACAGTATTTCAAAGTCTCAAATTTGATATTACATATTTATACGTTTATAGAATACACCCATAGGTAGATCCATATTTTTGAATTTTTGAAACAATTTTAAATCAAGCTACCTCGGAGTCTGGGACCCAAGCTCAGGTGATTTTCTTCTCTTATCACTAGCTTGCCTGCCCATGTAAAACAAAACTCTAGCAACTCCTTGAATAGATGGTATTCTGGCTCAAAAACAAAACCTCTAGCAGGTCTCTAAACTTGGCTCCCAATACCTTGTTTGTGGGCAGAGGCTCTAAGAGAATTACAGGCATGATAAGGAGCATATCCATTATACAAAGTGCCACTTTAATTACATTTTCACGTTAATCATATACTGATATTTGTACCACACACATTTTAATCAATATTTGTTTGAGAATTTGGTCCAGATTCAACATAATTGTTGATGAACCTTTTCTAGCTACCGCTCGTAACATGCCACATCCATTTAATTTGTCCTGTCACTTTCAGATACAAGTCACCTGGATGCCTTAAGAAAATTATTAGGTTTTAAAAAGTCTACAACCTACCTCAATGATCAGTTAGACCAGACAACAGCTCTAATCGATCTCAATAAAAGACTTCTCTTTTTTAAAAAAAAAAATCCCATATCGCATATGCAGCTCATCTCACTGATCAGGCCAATCCTGTTCAGAATATCCGTGTTGGCCATTATGAGTTCGTCTGTTCCACCATCGACCGTGTTGGCCATTAGCTCATCTCTCAGCCAGGTTGTTCCTATTGTCTATGTAAATGGTACATCTATGATTACTAGGCTCTTTTACATCATAAAAAATGAAAACTGAAAAATCACCACGTCAGATTATAGAAAAACTAAACACTTGTTCTACTAGATGCAAAGCAAGATAAGAAACAAAAGTTGCAAGGATACAAAAATATTTGTTCCAAAAAGAATACATAAATTTTATTTCAGCTGTTACCAGTTTGGATGACCAGTTAATCCAATTTATAATGTCGACTGGCTAAGGCTTTCTCTTATCGCAAAACTGTGGGCAACACGTCTTGCAAATTAATTTGGTATTTCGCACGAGGGTACTCATAGATCACTGTCTCTCCTTAAGAATGACATTACTAATAATTACTATTACTTTATTACTTTACTAATTACTTTATATTAAGGCAGTGCAAATCGGCCTCCCCTCAGCGGTCGATTACTGTTCATGTGAACAGTACCTACAGGACTCTCGATCCGTGCCGTCGACTCCCCATCCGATGGTCCCCGTGGTTGTTTTGCAAGAAATCCCCTGCACTTTCCATAAATTACGAATCAGTCCACATACACAAATACCAAACCCTAGCCCTCCTTCGCCATCTCTCCTCCCCCGACGCCTCGACAGTGGCCACGCACGTCCGCACGTCATCCTCCGCCCGCCGCCTCAGCGCCTCCACGCCGCGCACGCCCTAGCGCCGCCCGTCCGCACGCCTCGCCCCCACAACCAGTATCCGCGCGAGGAGGCCGAGGACGACACGCCGGCGACCAATGCTACTAGGGTTACCCCTGGAGTCAAGCGCGAGAGTGGAAAAGAATCGCGGCGGCGGGGAATCGATCCCATGTTTCCTTGGCCCTCGCCGCCGACCTCTCTGCCATTCCCTGCGCATGGCTCTATGCATCTCATCCCCGCCTCCACGTCTTCTTTAATTGTAGCTGGGACTTCCTTTTTTATTGGATTTGGTTTAGAGCAGAAGCGATGCTTTTAGGTTCGTTACCTTAAGATTGTGTATCAGTTGTTGCGTAGTAGTAGTGATAGACGCACCTTCCCAATTACTACTTCTCTGACTTACAGGTTACGTTTATTGTCTGCTCTAGGAATGTTTTTCTTCCACAGCTTATAAGTTTTTCCCTTCCTAGGGTAATTTATGTGTTTATCGTGGTAGTTAAATTCAGGTTGAATCATGCATATCCTTGGACATGAATTTGTTTCGCAGGACAATTTCAGGCTGCATCCATTATTCATGTTGAATCATACATTTTTCTTTCTTAGGCAATTCATGTTTGCTTCATTTTTTATCAATTGACAAACAAGAATTATGTAAATTATTGGCCATGGTTGCTATTTTCCAAGGTTAAATAGGATTACTGAGCAAATACCAATTTCTTAAATGGTTCAGTTTTAGGGTTTAGGGTTTAGCAATTCATGTTTGCTTCTTTTTTAATCAATTGGCAAACAAGAATTCTGTAAATTATTGGCCATGGTTGCTATTTTCCAAGGTTAAACATGATTACTGACGAAATCCACATTTCTTAAATGGTTAAGTTTTTTTACTCCACAAGGAAAATATAAATTAAAAATGGTTGTCAATGTACGTGTTTTGTATTTCCCAAAGATGAAAAGTAAAAGGAACAGATTTGTATCGAACCTGATTACCAGTTTTTGTTTGTTGCAGCCAATTGTTTCCATTTGTTCCAACTATTAGATTGTGAGGAGCATCTAGGAAATACACTAATGTTTATTTAATTTTCTATTGCAGAGGGTTCCTCTGGCCTCCGATCATGGGTAGCAGTGGTTCATAGCCAAAGGTGAATTTTTGCTTCCCCTTCCCCTCTCAAGTTCCTCTTCCTGAGCTCTCCCGCAGTGCCACTGCACCCCATGCTAGCGCTGAGAGCTGCCGCTGGCGTTAGCAAGGAGAACCTCCCGAGGAGGTGGCGGACCGTTGGTTATTTGTGACCTGTTTTAGGTTTTATTATTCTTCTGTCGGGTGTTATGGTCAGATGGTTTTTAGATTTTTTTATAGATTTGATGAAATTGTCGATATGATCTTTGTGTTACCCTTTTTTTGTTCAGATTGTGCTATGAAAAGGACAAAATATATATTTATCATAATGGAAAGTAAAGTATCAATCATATGTGCTGTCAACCTTTACTGATGCATAGAAATATTCTTTGTTACCAAAAGCATGATGAATATACATTAATTCTACATCTGATTTAATTAGCGTCTGTAACGATATCTATCAATTTTTCGCTAAACTGTGATGTTATACAAAGTTTGATTTTGACGTGCTTTGCAGATTGTGGTGAATACAGAAGCGTGGCTAATCGAAAAAAATATTGAGTGGATGGCGGCGGGTCCGCGTGGAGGAAGAACTTGGTAGCCTACCCGAGGTGTTGTTGCTGGCGTCCACCCAGATTAGCAACCAGTGACTTCTCCGACCACCTCCCTGCACATCTCTATCCCGTTGATTGATGAAGGATTGTAAGTTTTTGATACATAATTTACAATGCTACTAATCCGTAGTTCTATAGTTGTCTACTTTAAAATTACCGATCTGAATCAGATGCTTAGTATGGTATGCTTCGAGGACCGACTCAGTTTTCCAAAAGGATTTACCGCACATTTCACTATAAACATTTTATTGACTCAAAATCTATTTGAAAGAATAATTTACTTCTCCTATGGTACAATAGAATAAACTAATTTTGTAATGTGTGATTTTAGTGGTGTGACATTGTAATCATACTTGGCAGGGGACTCTCACCGATTGAGTGCAAGTTCATAGTTGTAGGCGAGGAATTGGGCTCTAAACTCAACATCTTTCAAGGGGTTAAGTTCTATCATCAAACTGATAGGAATATATATCTTCCTATTTTTCCTTTACCGTGCACATTTAGACGAATGATAAAAGATCAATATAATTATGCTATTTACTTATGTGCTGACCTATAAAAGGGAATGGATAAAAACACGGAAGACATAAAAAGAAGTCCATTTGTGGTGGAAGAATCATCATGAAACATACCGTGTTTTTACTCTGGATAGATAATTTACTTAACTTCTAAAGTTTACTAAACATGTATAAGCCTGCTACTATATGTTCATGGTTTGCAGATGTAAAGTTTCCCGTATAGCTCTTATTTAATAGTTCTTCCAGATGATGCGTAACGCACTCTTAATTCTCATATGACCCTACAGTCCATTTTTATAGGCTTACTGAAAATACATGCTGCTGACTAGACTTGCTTGCTTTATGTCTATGCGTAATTATTAATTGCTAAATAGTCTAGAAGTATTTAAAAACCTATGGGACGACTGCATTATCGAGTTTCCTATCGAACACTTACTACGTGATGCTTTGATCACTTTCTACCCAAGGCGCTCGAGGCGATGACTCTTATTTTAGTTAGGATATCAGATGCTCTCGGGCCACTAATCACTTACTCTGAGATGCTTTCAGGTCACTCATCACTTTCCAGTTGTATTGCATGTCATGTAGGACATTTTGCTACAGGGCATCGTTTCTGAAGGTACACATAGAGAAATGCGGGAGCTATAGCAGAGATGGATAGTCAGAATAATTTAATGGTATTTCATTTGTTCTGATAGCAAGGCCCAGAAAGAAACTGAAGCGGTAATTGATTTGGAAGAAGTATAATTCAGAAGTATTTTTTATCAAGCTGACCCCTTTTAAATCCATTTATTTTGCAAATGAATACTACATGCATGCATTTTTTGATATTTACTCAGGAAATATAGCATTTACTTCAACATATGCATATAGGAAATTTTGTTAGACGTTTGCAGAGTACAACTTCTCATGTTTGAAAATGTAGATTGAAATGGCTACTTCAACTAACCACAGGGATAAACTGAAGGTACAAGCCTGCACATTCAGTTCATCGACCTGTAAACTATTATCCATAAGTTTCTAACACAATACATACATACTTACTCACTGGTTGTTGGTTTGTTTTCCAGTGGTGTTTATCATCAGGGTATGTTCGATCTGCTCAGAAGGAGATCGCTGACATTCCCTCTAGCACATTGCAACTAGCAGAATACAGTCTGATTCTTCAGGTTTTTTTAGTTTTCACGTAGCCACGTAGGGATCAATATATGTGGCTCCTACTTCCATACACCCCCAGCCTCACAATCGCATAACTGTACCGACTCGGCTCATACCGAGCCGACAATTCAGCTCGGCTAGAACCGAGCCTAGAAATATCTAGCCGAACTCACCTGACCGCCGGTCAGACCGAATATTCGGTTACGCGAGAAAAATTAATTGCGAGAGGCAAGAATCGAACTTGCGTCGCTCCGCAACATATGTACGCAATGCTGCGGTAACCAACTGGGCTAGGGACGGTTCGTGTAATATAGCTACAAAAATGTATTAAGGAAAACGCTCCAATCGGTCGCCTCGACTAGCTAGCGCATCTTCCTTTTTTCTGCTCCCGCACGTCTCTCTCGCTGCACTCTCCTTTGTCCCCGTCATGCGGGACTACCCTATCGCATTTTTCACCATACGTGGGCAGACCATGCTTCACGTGTACACACGTTCATTTTTGCTGCAGCCTTTTTTTGGCGTGTGAGGAGCCCCATGCAGCTTAATTAATGCATGTCTATTTTTTGTGGTCACGACTTGCTAGTGTTGCCGTATGTACAGAGAGGAGAAGCATCACTACTCATTTGATTACATGGTCCTAAATACTCCCTCCGTCCCAAAACCCTCGTCCCAAAATATAAGACGCCTTCAAATTTTGTTTCAACGACCACTCTAAATGTTTCGAAAAAGTGCATTTTGTCTCGTGTAGGGTTTAATTTTTTGACAAGTCCAACATATTATTTATTTTTTGCTCAAAATGAACGGGTTCATTTGTAAGCAAGAGATTTTTTCGTCCTGCTCAAAATGAGCAATTCTTTTTCCCATATGTTTTAGTTCATTGCTGGGGGTGTTGCATGAGGGTCTACATGTCCAAATGGTGGTAGATACACTTATATGACCTACTTGTTTGGATCCTTGGATCCGCATGCACCAGCCCTAAACAGTTTGACCTAAAAGTATCATGTGGGTCCCACAATATGCAACATATTTAAAAGTGTCGCATGTGGGTCCACATGTCCTAAAGATGCTAGATATATAACTTTTCGACCCACATGTCCTCAATTTTTTGATCCACATGCACCATCTTAGAAACTTGAACTAGAACTATCATGTGGGTTCCACAATATTCAACATAGATAGGAGTGTTGCATGTGGGTCCACATCTCACAAAGTTGGTAGATATACAACTAGATGACTATGAATGTTTCATGTGGCTCCACATGTCCCAGATGTGCTAGGGCAAAATGCCTAGGTCTGTTGCATGTGGGTCCACATGTTCCGAAGATGGTAGACACATACGTGTATGACTTAGTAGACATATGGACGCACATACACCAGCCCTAGACAGTTTGATTTAGAACTATCATGTGGGTCCTATAATATGCAACATAGTTAGGAGTGTTGCATGTGGGTCCACATGTTCCAAAGGTGGTAGATATACAACTAGACGGCTATGAGTATTTCATGTGGGTCCACATGTCCCAGATGGTCAAGATGACTAGGGGTGTTGCACGTAGCTCCACGTGTCACAAAGGTAAACATAAATATAGGACCTACTAGACATTTGGACCCACGTGCACCAGCTCTAAAAATCTTGACGTAGAACTATCATGTGGGTCTCACAGCATGCAAACATAGCAAGGAGTGTTTCATGCGGGTCCACATGTCCCAGAGGTGGTAGATATACAACTTGATTATTATGAGCGTTGCATGTGGGTCCACATGTCCCCGATGCGTTAGGTCAAAATGGCTAAGGGTGTTGCAAATGGGTCCCCATATCCCAAATGTGCCTATATTATCTATTAGACATTTGGACGCACATGCACCAACCCTAGACAGGTTTGACGTAGAACTATCATGTGGGTCCACAATAGAAGTGTTGCATGTGGGTCTACATGTCCCAAAGTGGTAGATATTTATTTGTCATGTGGGTCCACATGTCCCAGATGTGCTAGGATAAGATGACTAGGTCTGTTGCATGTGGGTCCACATGTTTCAAAGGTGGTAGACACATACCTGTATGACTTAGTAGACATCAGGACACACATACACCAACCCTAGACAGTTTGATCCAGAACTATCATGTGGGTTCCACAACATGCTACATAGTTAGGAGTGTTGCATGTATGTCCACATGTCTCAAAAGTGCACTAGTACAGAACGACACATCGGAAACGGGCCAAAAACCCTTCGGCAACGGAGAAAGGGTCCGTGTCCCCGACCCTGTCACTGATGTGAAGGCCTTCATCGGTAACGGAGACAAAACACCGTTTCCGATGAGGTTCCCATTTGGCAACGGTTGTTCGCAACCTCCGTTGCTTTAGTTTTTTAACATCAGATACGGAGTTTTCCATCTACCCGTTTGCACTGAGCTTTTCTCATATTTCGGTTATATGCCATAATACATGAAAGGCTGATTGCACAATGCACTAAAACGTTATTCAATTCATAACATAGAACAAATGCCATCATTACATTGGTATACAATAATATCACCGTTTTTACAATTTGACTACAATCATATCTATCACACATTGGCATAATGTAATATCACCTATTACACTTTGACTACAATCATGAACTCTAAACCTATAAGCAACTAACCTAACAAGATGGAAGGCTGGCTTAATTAAGCTAGCGTTCCATCTTTGACTTGGAGCTCACCTTCTATGAGCTCCTCGGTCGTCGCTGTACCCACTCCGAGACCAGTATCCACGAAATTTCCTTGCCTTAAGGTTTCTGGTTCTCGGAATGGTACATTGGTACTTTTATGTAGTGTTGCCGAAATAAACTCCTGCGTGAAAGAAAAAAAGATTAGCGAAATGTACAAAATACATCTGGATAAAAAAACCGGTGGCTATTTTCCAGCAACTGCTTTGTTCGGTTGCCATTTTCGAGAAACTGCTAAGATCGACGGCAAATATCCAGGAACTGCTCTGTTCGGTGGCAGACAGTTCGCATTCCTTCCTTCTCTTCTTCCTCGTTCCACCCAATCCCCCACCCGCCATGGACGACCGCAACAGAACAACAAAGACAACTACGGTCCATACCCACGGCACCGTTCTGGAGGTGGTGTACACGAACGAGGAGCATACCGTGGAGCGGATCCTCGACAAGTACGAGGAATGGCTAGCAGAGGAGAAGCATCGGTTCATCGGCCTTGACATCGAGTACACCCGTAATCGTCGAGACATGGCTGTCCTGCAACTCGCCATGCGCCAGCATGTCCTCGTGTTCCACTGGTGCAAGTCCAAGAAGAATTGTCCAGAGTTGGGCAAATTCTTTGAACGCAAGAATATCACCTTCGCAAGCGTGGACATCACAAACGACAGCAAGGTGCTTTCTTCTGCCGGCTTCCACATTCCACCGGAGTACTACGTGGACATCCAACTCGTATACAAAATCAAGGGTGGAGACGAGAGGGATGGAATGGGTGATCTAGCGGCAGACCTCATCGACAAATCATACGCCAACATGAAGGAGTTCCCATCCAACCAGCACAATTTTTGGGAGAGGATGCCGCTGCACAAAGTTAACCTCGACTACGCAGCAATAGATGGGTACGTGACCTACGACTTGTATCGCACGATCCTAACCTTGAAGGACAGGCTACGTCCAACATGGCAGGAAATGCTCTGCCCTAGGTGCAAGAATGACCTAGGTGAATTGCAGTAGGCTTTGGATGTCGGTGTTTAACTAGTTTGTACAGATGGTGCTTTAACAATAAGTGTTTGTAATTATCAGAACATGTATGTATGAATTTGGACTAGGCATTGGATGTCTATGTTTATATACTTGTAATAATATGTACACATGTTTGTGAGTGAATTTGTTTATGTGATGAAATGCTCATACGTAGAACTTAGTTCATCGGCATCACAGCCGGTCACAGAAAGATTTATACCTTTCACCCGGCGGGGGAGGAGGTGCAGGCCTCTACCAGATGCGCTGCGATGCTACCAGCGCGCTGCGACGCAATCACCTCCTCCTCCTTCTCCTTCTCCTTCGTCGACATCCACCTCCTCCTCCTTCTCCATATCAGACATCACCTACAGATCCTCCACCTCCTCCAGATCGGCCACTTCACTAGTACAGAATGACACATCGGATACCCCTCTATGGAAACGGCAGGAGTTAGGCGACGGAGAATCGAGGCTTCCGCGCGGAAAAAGCCGCCCGCGAGGGCTATCCTCCCGCGACCCGCGACACATCGGCAACGGTTGTGCTTTCTGTCGTGGGTTTGTCACGTCAGGTGTCATAGATGACTTCGTAGGTGTGGGATTATGCGAGTCAAGCATCTCCGAGCTTGGGATCGCAGGAACAAAGATCAACACAGATTTACCCAGGTTCGGCCCCCTCAATGTGAGGTAAAAGACCTACTTCCTGCCTACCCTAGATTGGTATTGATATGATAATCGAGGTGTTACAATGGAGGCGATCCGATCTGGTACTCGCCGTATGAGCTAGGGTTTGGGGCTTGATAGCTTGACCCGCTCTAAGTCCTGCGAGTCCTCTTTATATACACAGAGGCTCGCTAGGTTACAAAAGGAAACTTCCCCCATAAGGAATACATCCACAGAGGCCTACTCGGAGACTACTTGGTCTTCACGTCCTCCGGGATATGTCTTCTAGATCTTTCCCCTTATGGCGGTTCAATATTGGGCTTGCTCCCAAGTGGGCCTTTGTCCGTGCGAGTAAGTTAAGTCGCACTGGGCCGCGGGTTAATCCAGAAAGTATTCCCCCGACATTAGCCCCCAAGTTTAGCTTGGATTTCGAGTGAAGGCTCCTTCGTCTTAACAAACCCCTGAGCCGCGCACGTGAATTATCCCAGCTGAACTCCAATTTTCTTATTTCCAATCTGCGGCTTATAACTCTTCTTGGCGGCTCAAGAACGCGACTTATCCTGCCTTGACGGTTGATTTTCAGATCTAAACGTCTTCCGCGTCTGGGTTATTTATCTTGGCTCATCGTTTTCCCCAGCGTTCTGCATCAAGTCCTGCATTACGCATCCGCTACTCCTTTCCGCCGCCTCCAATCTCGCTTCTCGTACTCACAATCCTTCGGTGGATATCTCCATCGATCTGAGAAAAATGTCTCGCCGCAAGTGCAACTGGGAAGGCTCGTGGGTCGACGAAGATTTCCTGGAATCCCTATCTGCACGGGGCCTTCTTCCGCCAAAAGATCAATGCGAATGGCGGGCGGCGGTGAGGAGGTAATCCCCAATCCTCAACCAGGAGAAGTAGTGATTTTTGCGGAGCATGTTGAGCGCGGGTTCAAGCCCCCGGGCTCTCTCTTCTTCCGCTCCTTGATGCAGCGGTTAGGTCTCCGCTTCCATGATATTGGCCCTAATTCGATGTTGCAAGTGAGCAACTTCCACGTCCTCTGCGAAGATTATCTGGGTATCCCGCCTTCAATAGATTTCTGGCTTGCTCTTTTCAATTGCAATAGTCAAAGGGAAACCACAGATGGTCCTTTTCTCCAATGCGGCGCCATTTCCTTCCAACGCCGTAGGGGTAGTATCTTCCCAAAACTAACTCTTGCCAAGAAAATCAAGGAGTGGCAAAGGACATTCTTCTATTGTAAAAACACTTCTCCTGAGGGTGAAATTCCTCTCCTCTTTGGTCTCCTCTTCCCTTCGAGGCTACCGATGCTCTGTCTTCCAAACCTGATCCTTCTTCGTTGCCCTTTATCGAATCCCTTTAGACAAGGTGAGAGCGCTGACACTCCATGGTCTCACTGGATTAGATCTCATATCTTGCTGGACTAAGTGGCGAGTTCAGCCTGTGAGTCGCCGCTCGCGGCTTATGGTGGATTTCACTTGTCATGCAAACGACGTCGATCGTACTTGCCCTGAAGATTGGGACAAAGGGGAGTGGATAAATTTCATTCGCCGAGTGACGGACGAGGATATTGACTCGTATGACAACGTCGGACTTGCTCCCTTCTGGGCTGAGCACAAGCCTTTTGTGGTAATGTTTACTTGTCACTGTTTCCTCGAAAATTCCTTCTCCAAAATTAATTATTTCTGACCTGAGCTCCTTTTCAGATCGATCCCTATTTCTGGGTTCTTCCTCAGAGGACGTCGACTTGAACCAAGGAACCGCGGCTGAGTCGTCAAAACAAGCCGCAGCCTTTGGCGAAGATACAGTTATGCACGAGGGTAGTGCTTCTGAAGAGGAACAACAAATGGCCGACGCTCTTCTGTCCTCGACTCCAAATACACCTTTCCTGGAACTTCCTGAGGTGCCTCGCAGGTCCTCGAAACGTATTTTATGCCAGAGCTCAGAAGACCCCGCGCAGCCTGAGAAACGTCGCAAAGCCTTGGCGTTACTAGCAGAAACAAGAGCTGCCAAATCTTTAAAACTCGCTGATCCCAACAAGGCTACTTTTTCTTCCGAGGCTGTTGCAAAGGATTGCTTCTCAATAAGCTCGGGTAATTGTTTGCGACTCTTCTCCTTTTCTTTTTGTGTTTACGTATTTCTGGCAAGGAATTGCTGATCACTACTTCTTTTCATACTCTGTAGGTTCAGATTTGCAAGGTTTATCTTCTCCTTCCTCTGGTTGCCTGATGAAGAGTATCCGTGTCGCCTCTGGGTATGGTTCGCCTTCTTTTCAATGTTGCGGCTCTGCTAGGTCAGCTTATTAACCCATCAATGTTTTGCAGGGCATGTCTGAAGAGGCTACCAAGTCTAATTCCCATCCCACTTCTTCTCAGCAAGCTATGAGCGAGGATGATGCTGCTGATGAAAACGTGGGAAACAGTAATGGTGCGACTCAACCAAGGCCCTCCCTGGAGGAAGGTATTGCAGACGCGGCTCCTGCCGCGACTCCAGTCGCAGCTCCATCCACAACTCCTGCTGCTGGTAGGGTATCTACTGAAAATAGAATTCCAGCTCCAGGAAATAGTTCTAAGTCAATCGCAGATGCCATAATTTCTGCTGGAGACAAGCATGCTGCTCTGCTGCGCGGCTTAGTTGAGCAATTTTCTTCAAGTCGCCAGGTACATATACCGTAGCCCCCAAGGATCAAAACCTTGTGTCATCGCACGGGGTGTTGATTCTTTTCCTGGCTTCAAATCTCGAGCCCCCAAATTCCTGGATAATTTACCTATGCGTTTTGCTCTGTTTGTTTTCAGCGTGAACTGTCCTTGCTTGATGCTTCTGGCTCAATAAAGGGTAAAGGCATTTCCATAGACCATCCTGAAATGATGCAGTCTCGCCTGGAGCAGCATAATGAGGTCATTAGGGACCAAGATCAGGAAATAAAATCTCTCAAAGGTCAACTCGACTCCTGCGAAGAGCAATTTAAAGAACTTGAAGCTGATATGCAGCAGCGACTCATGGAGAAAGACGAGGTCATTAGATCTTTGCGAGAAGGGCTGACTCTTAAATCTGAATTGATTGATCGCCTGAAGGGAGACCACGCAAAGGAACTCGCCGCGCGAGATGAAAAATATAACTCGCTGCTCAAAGCCTTTGAGGGTTTTGGCTCCATGGTCAAATCAGCCGTCCTGCAGCTTGCTGGTTGGTCTTTTATTCCTTTAATCATACATATTTTGGGTAACCAACGTTAGTCTCTGACTTGTTTCTTGCCTTTTCTTTCTTTGACATAGGACCTGAGGCCCCAGTGTCCCGCTCCAATTGAAGGATCAACTGGTATATCTGTCTGACTCAGCCAGCGCTTCTTAAAGGTTACCAAGGAAGTTATGACGGTAATCTCTCCTGCGACTGATGGCCCAACATCTTGCGAGTATTGGATAAATAAACTGCTCAAGGCTCCATTATGTCTCTGATTGGAAACGATCCTCTGCTCGCGCCGGAGCCGCGCATGTCTTGACATTGCTTCGAGCATATTATCCAGAGATAGATGTTGGCAAGGTTGCTCGCCACGGCCTGGCGATGAGCGCGGATGATACTGAACTGCCAATAAGCGAGTACTTCGATATCTGGAAAGGGATGCGCGGGTATGCCACAAAATTTGTTGATAACTTAGACTTGGGCACTTATCTCGATAAATTCAATCTTGATGGGAGCAAGGTGTCAAAGGAAAAGTCCTCAGGAGCTGAGTCATCTCGGGCTGCCACTCCAGCAACAGTATCTGGTGGCCCTTCTGCCTCGTCTGGCGGCGCCCTGATTATTAGGACACCTGCGACTGCAACTGCGAGACAAGCCGCGCCAATTCCCACTCCTGTTGCTCGGAAGAGGAAAAATAAATAATGTGGGACATGCCCGTTAGTCTGTAAGATATTCATGTATTATAAACAGTATTTTGTGACCTATAAGCAGGTTCTTTTCTTGATAATTCCATTAAGTAGACGCTCGCGCGGCTCAGTATTTCCTAGGAACATGTGTGTTCAGGGTCGAGAGCGGCCATGATAGGCAATCAAGCTCGATTGACGCCACACCCCAGTACTTTGGTCGCATAATGCAAGACGCTTCTAGCTTAAGGATTGCCACTAGTTTGGCAAAATTTGAGGTGCGATTGGTACTCGCGATGCTCGTAAGGAGCCCTCAAGGGTCAGTGATATATGAAATTCAAAAGACTCAGCGACTCAATGATAGTTGAGGCGAAACGACAAACCCTTGAATGTCAAGGGTGCCGGCTTTATTTCATAATCACTCGATGTTTTACAGGGTGTTACAGGATGATGCAGGCCCTTTAATGCGGGTTTTCTATTCCCCGCAGGCCATGCATACTTGATACTCATCGCACTTAGTTGCGAATTAATACTCCTAACGGAGTGGGTTGAACACCTGATTGGTTCAATTTTGAGTCGCTAAAAGCGACTCGGGTCGAGCATGATAGCTCCGATGTATGTCTCATGTTGAAGCAGAGAGCAATTGTGTTGGCGATCAGCCGCACTGAGCTGCGACTTATGTTGAGTTGAGTTTGCTTTGTAAGGTCTCACGATAACTGACCCCTTTGGCTGGGGTTGTTGATCGAGGCTGGTTATGCACATGCGCCATTTCTTGTCTTCTTTTTGTATCAAGGCGACCTCTGGGGCATTATCTTGCTGATGCGCGACTTCTCGGTGGGTATTTACCATCCGGTGGCTGCATCCTGTTGGCCGCTTCCGCGGTACCTCCAACGCGACTCGTTTTGAGCTGCGATTCGATCTGCGACTGATACCATGTAAGGAGTTGGCGATACAAGCTTCTTCTGCGAGTACTGAGCCTGCGTTCTCGCATTCTAACGCTCTCTGCCTGTCTCCATATATTGTAATAACACCGTTTGGTCCTGGTATCTTTAACTGTAGGTAGACGTAGCAGGGGCGAGCGGTAAATTTGACATAGGCTTCTCTTCCAAAGATCGCATGATATGAGCTTTTGACTGCTACAACCTCAAAGTCTAGGAGCTCTGTGCGGAAGTTCCGCTCTGTTCCAAAGCTAACTTCAAGTGTTATCTTTCCGATTGGTCGCGTAACAGCTCCTGGGATTATGCCTTGAATTTCTTTCCTGGATGGTCGCAGCCTTGTCTCGGGTATATTCATTCTTCGGAGCGTGTCTTGATATAGGATGTTTACTCTTCCTCCTCCGTCCATTAGGACCTTACTTAACTTGTATCCCGCGACTTCTGGCGTGACCACCAGAGCTGGCTGTCCTGGATCTCTTACTTCTGGGGGGTGATCGCCGCGACTCCAAATAACCGATTGCTCTGTCCAGCGACGATACCTTTCTGGCGTTGAAATCTGACCGCTCTTCCGGCTTCCATCCGTGTTTGTACTCCACTGTATGAAACTGTCCTATGTTTCTTCTAGGTAAAACGTCAGGCTCTTGACGAGAGCTAGATTTATTCTTGTGCTGCATCGATCTGCTGCGAGCTGTATCTGGCGTGTCGCCTTCTTTCCACCTCCGGTAATAATGACATTGCGCCTTTGTGTGACCCGCTGGCCTGCCATCTCTCCTGCGATGTAAGTCGCAAGGCACGTCGAAGATCCCCTTGCAGTTATTAGGGGTAAGGCCTTATCACTCCCTTGCTCCTGCATCTGGTGTGCGCGACGTTCTGTCTTCGCGACTGCAGTTTCCCGTTGGGTTCTGTGATAAGCCGCCTGTCCCTTTATCTGTCTTTGCGTACTTGTCAGCGTTGCCAAAAGCTGGTCGAAACTATCAATCTTGTGCTCAGCGCGACTTAATTTGTGCACCAACGGCTCAAATCTACAGTTCTTTCTCATAGCTTGTATTGCAGCTTGTACTGTTAAGTTTTTGGCGGAGCCAAGGATCTCCGCGATTCTCTTGATCCAGTCGCCGCTTGATTCGTCCTCTTTTTGAATGCATTGTCTAAGGTTTTTCATATCTTCTGTTTGGAATCTGCGGATGAACTTGTCCTTCAAGTCTTCCCATGTGCTTATTGATTTTGATGGCAGCCTTAACAGCCAATCCCTAGCTTCTCCCTGTATTGCCAAGTGGAAGTATTTCGCACGTATTTCTTGAGTCACATCAGCCCCTGTTATGCTTGCCTCGTAATCTTCTATCCATAAGGCAGGGTCTTGGTCACTGCGATAGGTGGTGACTCGCTGCGACTCGTCGAAGTTCGGGGGGAAACGAGTGAGCCGTATTTCCTCTCCAAAACATGCTGGTCCTTTCAATAATGAATAGGAGTTTACTGGCGCTGAATCTTCATCTGAATCAGTTTCAATCTGGGATGGCTGAGTCGCTCCGGATCCGTGACTCGCCTTCTATCTTCTTTTCTTTTTCCAATGATACCTGCAAACCTGCTAGCTGGTTGACCACTTCTTCGACGCTGCACCTTTCTCCTCCCCATGATACCTCGTTTTGCGGCTCATTGGGCGTGACTCCATACATATTTGCTTGTTGTAAAGCAGCGGTTTGCAGTAGGTCGATCGCATAGCGAGCTTCCTTATCAGCTCGTGTGTCTCCAACCGGTGCTATCTTTGACAATATCCCTATCGCGGCGTGCACGTTGCTCTCTGGGTCGCCGTGGAACTGTGATTTCATCTCTCCTTGTCCATCTTGATCTGATGTTTTTGCTGCCAACGACGGAGTCGCCACTCTTCTTCTTGGAGTTTCTTGCGCTCAGATGTCGTCTTGGTTCGCACCGCCTGGTGCTTCGGCTGGCAGCGACGGAGTCGTCGACCTTCTTCTTGGAGTTTTTCGCGCTCAGCCGCGAGTCTTTGTGCCTCTTCACAGAGTTCCGTCCTGATAGCTTCAATCTCTTCAATCTTGAGGTCTCCTTCCTGATTTGGTAGAGATCCCCAAACAGGTCTTGACGGGACGGGGATGGGCAGTCTTGCCGTAGCTTGTTGTAGCTCCTCCAACACGCGGACCCTGACCGGCCGCAGCTCCTTCACCGATTCGCTTCCTTGAGTCGCGTCCATAGATCTGCGACTGACGGATCCGACGAAAACTTTTACTGATCCGATGGGAACGATGTATCCGAACTCGATGCGATCTGCCTCGGGTCCCCACTCTGAGTCGTCGATGAAGGGGACCCCATTGATGTCTTCAACTTGGCCGATGGCGATGTCCTTGAAGCCTGATTTCGATCCTGCGCGGAACGTGACGCTTTTGACCGCAGGCCCCACGGTGGGCGCCAACTGTCGTGGGTTTGTCACGTCAGGTGTCATAGATGACTTCGTAGGTGTGGGATTATGCGAGTCAAGCATCTCCGAGCTTGGGATCGCAGGAACAAAGATCAACACAGATTTACCCAGGTTCGGCCCCCTCAATGTGAGGTAAAAGACCTACTTCCTGCCTACCCTAGATTGGTATTGATATGATAATCGAGGTGTTACAATGGAGGCGATCCGATCTGGTACTCGCCGTATGAGCTAGGGTTTGGGGCTTGATAGCTTGACCCGCTCTAAGTCCTGCGAGTCCTCTTTATATACACAGAGGCTCGCTAGGTTACAAAAGGAAACTTCCCCCATAAGGAATACATCCACAGAGGCCTACTCGGAGACTACTTGGTCTTCACGTCCTCCGGGATATGTCTTCTAGATCTTTCCCCTTATGGCGGTTCAATATTGGGCTTGCTCCCAAGTGGGCCTTTGTCCGTGCGAGTAAGTTAAGTCGCACTGGGCCGCGGGTTAATCCAGAAAGTATTCCCCCGACACTTTTCGCAACCGTTTGCTTTATATGAGCAACGGACATATTTTCGTGTCCGTATGCATTATTTTCATTATTGTAAACGGTTAATATGGATGACCGTATCCGATGATTCCATCCAGACCTAACGCTATGAGTGGTGTCGAGTTAGCCAGCTGCGGAGATTCCCATAAGACTGAAAGATAGGAGCGGCGGCGGCGAGGGCGGAGGCGGAGGCGAGGGCGGATGCGGAGTCCAGATCTTACATCTGTGCTGTGGGCGTCGATAGGCGCGCGGTGGTTGCCGGCGTCGAGAGGCAGCGCGTTGGTTGCCGGCGTCGAGAGGCAGCGCGTTGATTGCCGGCGTCGAGAGGCAGCGCAGGGAAGCTTGGGCCCGATTCCACAGCTACTGGGGCGGTGGTATAACCCGAAAACCAACTACTTATTTTTTTAATTATTTTGATTTAGGAGCGCGGAGTATAAATCTTACATATGTAGTTTGCCATTTTACTAGATGGTTCTTGATCGAGCTTGGATGTACGGTGGTCGCACGAATCCTGGATTCTCACAAGGTGTGGTTGAATTCTTGGACAGGGCTTCGCAACACATGCTAGAAAGTAATGAACTGAAGATGTTTTGTCCTTGTCTTGCCTGTAAGAATGAAGTCTTGTGGCCTAGAAGACAAACGATAGAAGAACACATTATTTTGAGGGGATTTATGGAATCGTACACATGTTGGTCAAAACACGGTGAACAACAACCAGCAATCTTTGCCAACAACCGTGATGATTTGAGCAACGATAATCATGAAGTCAATGCCAGAGATGGTTTGGGCAACGCTGATAATGATGTGCATCCAGATGAAACCAGAGCCGATGGTCCACAAAAAAACCTAGAACAGATGATCAATGATTTGGAGAATAATATGGAAGGTAATGATGAGATAAAGAATTTCCTCTGTGAGTCGGCGGACTCGAAGAAACCTCTGTATCCGGAATGCAAGCTCAGCAAGTTGGATGCGACACTAGAATTGTTGAAATACAAGGCAGAGAGTAGTACATCCGATGTGAGCTTCACAAAGCTGTTAAAACTTGTCGCATTATTACTTCCACCTAGAAATGACTTGCCAGCGAACACTTACCATGCCAAGAGGGTGATCTGCCCCATTCCAGCCGAGTACGTGAAGATACACGCTTGTAAGAATGATTGTATTCTCTACCGAGGGGAAAATGAAAATATGCGGCGTTGTCCCATATGTAACTTTCCTCGTTACAAACGCAACCTAGCAAAAGACAGAGACAAGGGCGAGGATGAGGTCACAACGGGAGTCCCTTACAAGGTTGTGTTGTATTTGCCAATAATACCCAGATTGAAGCGTATGTATGCAGACCCAAAGCAGTCAGAGCTGATGCGTTGGCATGCCGATAAAAGGAAAAAAGATGGACTGCTCAGACACCCGGCTGATGGACCACAGTGGAGGCTTATCGATTATGAGTTCCCAGACTTTGGCAGGGACCCCAGAAATGTAAGCTTTGCACTAAGTACAGATGGAATGAATCCTTTTGGCAGCATGAGCAGCAGACATAGCACTTGGCCAGTTCTTTTAGCAATGTATAACCTTCCTCCTTGGTTGTGCATGAAGAAGAGGTATATCATGATGTCGATGCTTATTCAAGGACCAAAACAACCTGGGAATGACATTGATGTTTACTTGAGTTTACTTGTCGAAGAACTACAAGTACTGTGGGATGGGGTAAGAATGTATGATGCGTTCAAGAGAGAACAGTTTGATCTCAGCGCAATGTTGTTTCTGACCATTCAAGATTATCCTGCACTTGCGAACTTGTCAGGGCAGAGTTTGAAGGGATCCTTTGCATGTGTCACTTGCAAAGAGAGAACAAAAAGTCTTTGGCTGCCGAATTCAAGGAAGACAGTGTACATGCGGCACCGAAGGTTTTTGGCAAAGAATCACCCGTATCGTAGATTGAAGGCCCCGTTTGATAATACGATTGAGACCGATGACACGCCAGAACCATTTTCAGGAGCGGATGTGATGACCAGACGAAGGATGTACACACTATTTTTGGTAAGGGGAAGAAACCCCAGTCTCGTGAGAAGGCAGTGTGGAAGAAAAGATCGGTTTTCTGGGCATTGAAGTATTGGGCATATCTGGACGTTCAACATTGCATCGATGTCATGCATGTCGAGAAAAACGTAACTGAAAGCGTTCTTGGATGTGTAATGAATAACAAGGATAAAACGAAGGATGGTATGAATTCACGGCTGGATATTCTTGCATTGAAATATAAAAGGAAAAAGTTGAAGCCACAAGAGAAGCCTAATGGGCAGTGGTACCTCCCACCTGCTTGCTACCAGTTATCGAAGGAAGAGTTGAAGGAGTTCTTGCAATTCTTGTATGATATGAAAGTTCCGTCAGCATACTGCGCAAACATCAGGACTCTGGTGTCGTTTGAAGAAAAGAAACTGATGGGGATGAAGTCACATGACTGCCATGTGATGATGACACAGATGCTCCCTGTGGCAATTAGAAATATGTTGCCTAAACCCGTTCGAGAGGCTCTCATGAGGTTATGTGATTTTTTCAATGCTATATACCAGAAGGTAATAGATCCATTCAAATTAGACAGATTGCAAGAAATGTTGTGAAGACTATCTGCCAGCTGGAGATGTTCTTCCCCCCTTCGTTTTTCGACGTAATGGTCCATCTAATTGTACACATTGTTTATGAGATAAAGCAATGTGGTCCAGTGTATCTGCGCACTATGTATCCGTTCGAGCGCTTCATGGGTATACTCAAGCACTACGTCCGTAACAGGTATCGGCCAGAGGCAAGTATCGTTGAAGGATATCTTTCGGAGGAGGTGGTTGAGTATTTCATCAGCTACATGGATGGCCACCGACCTATCGGGGTGCCTCTGTCCAGGCATGAGGGGAGGCTAGATGGAAAAGGGTTAATGAAAGATAAATCATGTTGGCCAGAGTGTGAATTATTTGAGAAAGCACATTTGTACGTATTGCAGCACCTTGCAGTCGTTACACCATATGTGGATGCTCACAAGGATCTACTTAGAATTGAGCTAGGAGGCCGAGGCTTGACAGAGAATCAGAAGGAAGCACAAGTCTTGAAACTGCACAGCCAGAGATTCGCTGATTGGCTGATGACGAATTGTGTCGGAGATGATGACGAGACTTTAAAAAGTTTGGCAAGAAAGCCAAACTTTACGGTTCATAAATGGGAAGCATATGACCTGAATGGCTACACCTTTTATACAAAGAATAGAGACAACAAAACCATGTATCAGAATAGCTCTATTAAAGTGGAAGCGGTAGATCCGAATGGGAGGAAGGATTGGTACTATGGAGTAATTGAGGAGATTTGGGAGCTGGAGTACGATACATTACTCACGGTTCCATTGTTTAAATGCAAATGGGTCAAACTGGGTCATGCGAAAGTTGACCAGTACGGCACTACATATGTCAATCTCAACGAATTGGGATACAAAGATGAACCTTTCGTTTTAGCTACCCAAGCCACCCAGATCTTCTATGTCAAAGACCTACTACATAAAAATTGCCATGTTGTGATGAATGGGAAAAGGAAGATCGTTGGGGTGGATGACGTTACTGATGAAGAAGAGTACAACCAGTATGAAGACTTGCCAGCAACTGGAGAACGCATACAGATCAATGACCGACAGGCTCCTGGAGATGGCTTTTACGCAAGAGATGATCACTCCGATGGGGCAATTTACAAAGGAAATATTCAGGTTGATCCAGTTTTACTAGAGGAGGACGAAGAATGAGCAAATTAATTTGTACCCTAAAGTGATAATTGTATTTCTTAATTGGCAAAGTAATGTGCTGTTGTTATTTCTTAATTTTCAACCGTAAACGCTACGTTTATTCAAATTCCGAAATATAATTTATTTATACCACATCGGCAACGGTTTTTTTGAATGCACCGTTGCCGATGTGACATAAACCCTACTTCCAGACTTAAACTTTGGGGACCAACCTACCACCCCTCGCATTTCCCCCCGCTCACCGTCTTCAACACCACCCCCGGCGGCGTACTCACGCTCAGCTGAGTTCATTATGTGGACTACGCGGGCCGCCCTTGCGGCGCAGGCGGCTTCCCTGGCCGTCCCCCCACCCACGGTCTCAGCTGAGTTAGTTATGCGGACTACTCGGGCCGCCCTTGCGGCGCAGACGGCTTCCCTGGCCGTCCCCCAACCCACGCCGCGGGGCAGCTCCAGGCTACGACGGCGTCGCGCCGACGCCGTGGTCAGCGAAGACGCCCAAGGGTGGGCTCTATGCCCCCCTCAGGCGACAACCGCGGCCGCCGTCTCCACTGATTTGGCTCCCGGAGATGCTGCCGCCACAGATCTGGCCGCCGTCTCCACTGATTTGGCTCCCGGAGCTGCTGCCGCCACAGATTTGCCCGCAATAGAGGAAGGGGCAGACAGCGGCGACCTCATACATGCCGGAGACACACTTGGGACAGGTTAGTTGTGCTGATTAACTGTATTACACACTGTAAAGTCGGACCTTTTAGTTTTAATTAGATCCACCTTCTATTATTCACCTGTTATTCAGAGCTGTCGTCTGGTGATGAAGGGTCCTCGAGCTCATCCTCGCAGCAGGATCAGTTTATCATGAAACAAAGGGGTCGAGGAATTAGAAAACCAACCCTAAAGCCAAGAGGAACATTTACAGTGGAGATGATTGACAAGAAAACTGGTGCCCCGTTGAAACCAGTCAAGTCACATAGGAAATTTAAGACATTGTGTGGGTGTGTAGTCAGGGAAAAGGTCCCCATTACGGTTGACGACTGGAGTCAAGTCACTCCAGAAGAAAAGACTTTCATCGTCAACGCCATAATGAGCTAGTTCCAGCTCGCAAATGAGGAATGGAAGCCTGCAGTTCAAGCTGCTGCTCTTTCTAAAGCAAAGGATTCGTTCCGTAACTTCAGGCACCGTCTGTACTCCAAATTCCAGAAGAAAAATCGGGATGCTACACTTGTATACCCCTTCATTAAACCTGACGACTGGAAGGAGTTCAAGAAGTATAGGAGGACGGAGGAGTTCCTAACAAAGAGTAAAGCCGGCAGCGCCCTCATCAGTAAAAACAAGCATCCCCACAATATGGGGGTTCTTGGATATGCTGGTTCGAAGCCCATATGGAGAAAACAGGATGAAGAAGCAGTTGCTTCGGGGGGCACGGTTCCTTACTCTGATCTTGAAGGTGAACGGGCACGAGACTTCTTGAGGGCGAGGTCTAAAACAAACGAAGTTGGTGAACTTGTTATAACACACCCCGAGACCCAAAAGTTACATAAAACAATGGTAATAACCATATATAACCTAAGTTGTTTCCTCCTTAACTGACACAATATTTCCTTGTGTACTGAATTCAGTGTACTACTTGTCTTATCTCCAGCTGGAGCTGAAAAATAAAAAGGACAGCGGAGAGATTCTGGCACGAGGGAAAGATGACATTCTCTCAAAGCTTTGGCTACGCCTGAGCCCTCTGGTCGGTCTCGGACGTTTGGCACCCATGTTGGCCACAAGAAGGCTTTCGCGATAGACCAGCTGAAAGGCAGGCAATGAAAAAGGCCAGACATGACGCTCAAATGAAAGCACTAGAGACAAATATTACGGCCAATATCGTTAAGCATCTTCGAGACGGTCACCTTGATCCCGGTAGGGGGGAGTGCCCTGCAGTCAGGAGTAGTTGTGGATCATTGTCGGTTGATGGTCTTGTAGACACCGGCAAATATGCTGTGGACGACATCACGCCCCGGTGAGATGCAAACTACATGTGCCTGTAACCGTGATGACGCATCATCCCCTGGTGGCAGCACTAGGTATGGTTCAGCCACCTACCGATGTGGTACCTCAAGTGGATGGTGTGCCCTTAAAGCCAGGTTTGCAATGTGCTTTGTGGACAAGGTCATGCCTGGCTTCGAAGGCATCTTGCTATTTAACACCTGCGTCGATGCAGACGTACAAAGCTTGGGCCAGGCTAAGCTGAGATACGTACAGTGGCCCAAGAAGGAGATTTCTCTTCTCAGTGCCCTGCCATCCACCTCAACAGCTTCTCGACAGATGGCGTCGTCTGAAGGCCTCCGTTCAGCACAGGTCCTCCTTGATATTGCGGCCAAACAGCCTTCCAGAGAACAACAGTTGAAGATACAACGGTTGCACAGAGTTGTGAAGCCACACCAACACGCCTCCGCCTCAGCCACAGGAGGCTTATCTGCCGCCTCCGCCTCAGTCACAGGAGGCTCAACTGCCGTCCCTGCCTCCTCAGCCACAGCAGGCTCATCTGCCGCCTCCGCCTCCGCCTCCGCCTCAGCCACAGCAGGCTTATCTTCCGCCTCCGCCTCAGTCACAGGAGGCTCAACTGCCGTCCCTGCCTCCTCAGCCACAGCAGGCTCATCTGCCGCCTCCGCCTCCGCCCCAACTTGTTCGGACACGTAGAGGCACCACACCCGTCCGGGCGAAGGACCATGCTAAGATGGCCCCGATGAAGCCCAAGCCCAAGCCCAAGACCATTAAAAATAAAAAAATACTGCACCGATTGACAGCGACCAATACCTAGATGACGAAGAATTTAATAAGAAATACAATGCAGAGGTGCAAAGTGGCCCCAAATATGTGCGTGGACAGCCATTGTTGACTAGAGATGGATTACAAAGATCAGGCTTGGCTTGCCAGCAGCTTCATGAAAAGTACCTCCTATGTTGTGAACAGAATAAGGAGATAACCTTCAGTGTCAGGAAAGAGGATTTTTACGGCGCCCAAGGTGACGTTCGTTATAACTGGGAGTTTTCAGAGATGTTCCAAGTTTTCAACCTGAATATTGTTGATGGCACGTTCATGCGTTTGTTCACATTGTATGTGCCTTACAAATACTTTTCACATTTTAATAGCTTTCTTCTGTTCAGTACATGCTAACTATTCTCTTTCTTGTACTTAGAGCCAGGTATTCGAGTGCAACCGCAGGAAAGAACCGGTAGGTTTCCTTGATCCGGCTCTTATCAATTACACGAACATCTGCAGCAATGGATACGACGATTATTTCAACTATGCTGTGAAAGCGTTGACTCATTATCAAGACAAAGAGTTGATCCTGCTTCCTTACAATCAGGCGTAAGTTTGTTATCAAAAATTATCTGTACATCCTGCTTCCTTACCATCAGGCGTAAGTTTGTTATTTTCCTTTGCAGTTCTCACTGGTTCTTAGCTGTCATCATTCCTAAACAGAACAAGGTATTGTATATAGATTCCCTAATTGGAAGTACAAATTATACACCCTTGGAGAAATTCTTGAACAGGTATTACATCGTTCCCTAGTTTACTTTATGATTTAACTTTCACGTGTTGTTTTCTCAATCCGCCAACTCATTACTTTTGTAGTGTGTTCGAAAAGTACTTGACGATAATCAAGAGACCGTTGGCCAAGAGAGGAGAACATGAGGCCATATTGAGTCACGTACAAGTTAACCCGGTAACAGTTGCTACTTTATTCCTAGTTTTCACAAATACCTGTTAGCAAACCAAACTAAGTGAGCGATTTTGTCACCAACATTACAGTGCCCTCAGCAACCACCTGGTACAAATCTTTGTGGGTATTATGTGTGCAACGCAATATTGAAAGTCGTTCCCACCTCGAGAAGTCTGCCAACCCTCGATTCGGTTAGTAATCCACGACATCATCAACAATTCATGTTTCCTAACAATATTTGCAGACATACATGACGAAAGATACCTAACTAAGAATCTGCCTGCAGCTTATAGGTGGAATGGGACGTGCACCTTTGAAGAAGGATGTTCTTACGATGGTGAGAGGCAAGTTTGCTGCGTTCGTCCTTGAACACATCGTAAGCAAGGAGGGAAAACTACACGACCCTAATCCATGATCATGAGATCCTATTCGGCATTTGTTCACCTGTCCATACCGGCATTCTCGCTGGTGAGACTATAGATTTTCCAAAACAATTGTTGTCACCATTGTGGTGTAACTTCTTTAAATTGTGTCCACTTTTTTCCGAACAATGGCTGAAAACTTTATATTTGTAGCAATAGCAATAGCAATAGCTGTGAACTTGTATTCCAACATTTGCTGTAAACTTTGTGTTCATATGATTGTTGTAAACTTGTATTGCTGAATGTCTGCTAAATAATTGCTGTAGCACGGGCGTGCAAGCGTAGCTAATTACTATTAGCTTGCAATTAGACATAGGAAACGGGCAAACAGAAATAACCGTTGCCGACATGATACAACACTGGTAACGGAGGACAAAACCCTCCGTTGCCGAAATGGTCACACATTGGTAACGGAGAGCCGGAGGCTCCGATGCCAAAATTTTCTCACATCGGAAACGGTGTTCTGCCACCGTTACCGATGAGGGCCCCCACATCAGTATCGGAAGCGGGGACACGGACCCTTTCTCCGTTGCCGAAGGGGTTTTTGGCCCGTTTCCGATGTGTCGTTCTGTACTAGTGCTTCCTCCTCCAGATGGGGATCTGCTGGTAGATCCGCCGGATGTGCTGCACCACCACCTCATGAATGACCTCCTCCACATCGGCTTGGCTCAGAAGATGCCGGGCATCACCGGAGGAGGAGGGCGTCAGATGGTGGCACTGCCGCATCATTAGCGGACAATGTGCAGAGAGAGTGAGGAGAGCAAAAGCTACAGTGTGCGGCGGCTAGGGTTGAAAGATAGACAATGAGGGAGTGAGAATGAGACTGATGGCTTGCTCTGTCGGCATTTATAAGCGCCCAATTGGCAACGGACAATTTATATAACCGTTTCCATTGGATACAAGTTCACAACTACTATGTGCTATTGATTTCCGGAGCTGCATACGAACCTAATACATTCTACTGATTTTCAAAGTGCATACGAACCTAATACATTGTACTGATTTGCATAGCTGCATACGAATCTGGAACATTCTACTGATTTTCATTGCTGCATACAAGTTCACACCTAACAGCAGCACACAAACACACAAAATCATTCTAGCAATGCTCACAAGAACATTTAACTGAGCTATTTCTGTTCCTTTATGCCGCTCCTTGCGCACAGCAACAACATGGTCAGATTTAGTCGAAGTGTTTGTTGGGCTCCATGCCAAACCAGCTAGAGCTGCTGCAGTGTGCGGCTTCATCTCCATGTTCGCCTTCTTGACTATCAAGGCTACATTTTCCAGCTCTGCAGCATCCACTTCGATGCCATTAGCAAGCAGCATCTCAACATAATCTTCAATCCAAAAAAAAAATCACAGCTCCCAGAATACTCTTCGCCCCTCCCCTACCAAATGGTAAATCGAATCCAGAGACAAATCAGCATCACACATAGAATAGACTCAATCAAAACTGGTCGAAGCGTCGAACTAACCATGTGATTTGGACACTCTTGAAGTAGATCTGGCCTGGGTTCAGATCCGAACGCGACACTCGACGAATCGCGCTCCGACAGCGGCAGCAAACGCACTTCACAAGCGGCAGATCTGACCCGGCCCCGGCGGCGCAGGAGGAGGACGCATTCGATCTCCCCGACGAGCTCATGCTCTTGGCCATGGAGGACACGAGTGCGGAGTAAAAACAAGCTGGAGCAGAGGAACAAGGGCGAATCGACAGTCTTTTATAATATCAAAGATAGTGCTAAAAAAGGAATTTCATATACGCAACTTCGCCGACGGTTGTATATAAATCTCCGATGCCATTGAAGAACATATCGCATACGGAGTAAAAATAAACTCCGTTACCAACATATCGGCAACGGTTAATAATTCGCGACCGTTGCCTATGAAGGCGGGACGCGGGCCAGCTTGCCTGGCGGAGCGGGTTTTCTCACGCGAAAAGCGCGATTCTCCGTCACCTAACCTGTGCCGTTTCCATAGAGGGGTATCCGATGTGTCGTTCTGTACTAGTGGTGGTAGATATACAACTAGACGACTATGAGTATTTAATGTGGGTCCACATGTCCCAGATGGTCAAGATGACTAGGGGTGTTGCACGTAGGTCCACGTGTCACAAAGGTAAACATAAATATAGGACCTACTAGACATTTGGACCCACATGCACCGGCCCTAAAAATCTTGACGTAGAACTATCATGTGGGTCTCACAGCATGCAAACATAACAAGGAGTATTTCATACGGGTCCACATGTCCCAGAGGTGGTAGATATACAACTAGATTATTATGAGTGTTGCATGTGGATCCACATGTCCCCGATGCGTTAGGTCAAAATGGCTAAGGGTGTTGCATATGGGTCCCCACGTCCCAAATGTGCCTATATTACCTACTAGACATTTGGACGCACATGCACCAGCCCTAGACAAGTTTGACATAGAGCTATCATGTGGGTCCCAGAAAAGAAGTGTTGCATGTGGGTCTAGATGTCCCAAAATGGTAGATATTTATTTAGATGGCTATGAGTGTTCCATGTGGGTCCACATGTCACAGATGTGTTAGGATAAGATGACTAGGTCTGTTGCATGTGGGTCCACATGTTACTAAGGTGGTAGACACATATGTGCATGACTTAGTAGACATCTGGACACACATACAGCAGCCCTAAACAGTTTGATCTAAAACTATCATGTGGGTCCCACAATATGCAACATAGAAGTGTTGCATATGGGTGCACATGTCCCAAAGGTGGTAGACATATACGTGCATGACTTAGTAGACATCTGGACGCATACACCAGCGCTAGACAGTTTGATCTAGAACTATGATGTGGGTCCACAACATGCAACATAGTTAGGAGTGTTGCATGTGGGCCCACATGCCCCAAATATGGTAGATATACAACTAGATGGCTATGAGTATTTCATGTGGGTCCACATGCCCCAGATGGTCAAGATGACTAGGGGTGTTGCACGTAGGTCCACGTGTCACAAAGGTAAACATAAATATAAGACCTACTAGACATTTGGACCCACATGCACCAGCCCTAAAAATCTTGACGTAAAACCATGTCGGTCTCACAGCATGCAAACATAGCAAGGAGTGTTTCATGCGGGTCCACATGTCCCAGATGTGATAGATATACACATCTAAGTACTGCAGCATTTGAGTCCACATGTCTCAAAGGTGGTGGGGGTAGACACAACTTGCAAGGGTCCACATGCAACCAAGGGTGGCATGGGTAAACCTAGCCGACTAAAATAGTCTAATGTGGGTCCACATGCCCCAAGTGATATGTACAACTAGATGGGTAGGAGTGTTGCATGTGGGTCCACATGCCCCAAAGGTGATAGATGTACAAACTGTATGGTTAGGAGTGTTGTATATGTGTCCACATATACCAAAGGTGGTACAGGGTAGACCTAACACCTTACTCTTACCACATTTCGTACATGTGGACCCACATGTAACACCTCTAAACAACTAGGTCTGCCCCTACCACCTTTGGGGCATGTGGATCCAAATTCAACACTCCTGACCATCGAGGTACACATCTAAGTACTGCAGCATGTGAGTCCACATGTCTCAAAGGTGGTAGAGGTAGACATAGATTGTGAGGGTCCACATGCAACCAAGGGTGGCATGGATAAACCTGGCTGGCTAGGATAGATGAATGTGGGTCCATATGCGCCAAATACGTCAGATATACAACTAGATGGCTCGGAGTGTCGCATGTGGGTCCACATGCCCCAAAGATGATAGATGCACAACTGTATGGTTAGAAGTGTAGTATACGGGTCCACAAAGATGGTACAGGGTAGACCTAACTCCTTACCCCTACCACCTTTTATATATGTGGACCCACATATAACACCTCTAAACAAATAGGTCTGCCCCTACCACCTTTGGGACATGTGGACCAAAATTCAACACGTCTCACCATCTAGGTACACATCTAAGTACTACAATATATGGGTCCACATGTCTCAAAGTAGGTAGGAGTAGACATAACTTGAAAGGGTCCACATGCAACTAAGGGTACACACACGATTTTTTTCAAATATACAAGCCCGCTACTAATTAAGAGTATACCCACCAACTATCCTGGCCACCCAAATGCTTTGTGACCCGTGCACAATTTTATCAACGAATTTCCAAACATCAACGCATTATCAATAATTGATGGATTTATGTAATTTCAATTTTAGATTCATGTACTAATAAGAAAAAAATGGCTTTGTGTATGCACTGAGAAAAAAATTAAAACCACACGTTAACAATTTTTTAATTTTACTAACACATAAAATAGTAGGAATACTATCGTCAGTTGGATGCAAAATCAATGATCGGGATAAGCGGTGGGTATCCTCCTAGTTGTGGAAAACTGCGTTGCATTTTTTTTCCTATTTAATAGGACCCCAACCATCGAAAAAACCATCTCATTCCCATGTTACGATGGACAACAATACGTTTTACAACTCATTCAGTCAGTTTGCATTCAATCTTTCGCTCAAGGTCAGTGTTAGATAGTAAAGCATCAGCTAGCAGTTTCATAACAGAAATTACTCTTGTATTTGTTCATCATCCAAGTCTCAATCAAATCTTATGAGTTTAGTGCTAGAAATCACATTACAGAACAAAAACCATGTAAGATAATTAGTTATTAGTGTATCAAATTTTATCTGATATGCAGAGCTTGTTTTGTCAGGTTGTAGATCAGTCTTTAACCTGAACCTGTGTACAAGAAACCAATATTCAGTCTGTAGCTTTACGCGTTATTTTCTGCCATTACAATCTCTATTTTGCAGTGATCAAGTGCTCACGATTTTAACTGTTAAAAACTAGTTATTCTACCCAATTGGCTTGATTAAAAGACAGAGTTACCAGCATGAGGTGCATGTACTACTTTGTATAGTCCTCATTCTGTCCCTACTTTGCGTAGTCCCCATTATTCTGTAAGCTGCTCACAAATATATTTTGAGAGAACTCCTAAACCAGAATGCAAATGTTCAAGGATGAGACAAAAAGCATGTATCCACAAAAATGAAGAGAAGAATTTGAGAGTCGGGACCAAATACATAGGGAAAGATTTTTTAGATAAAGGCATAGGGAAAGCTGGAAACACATATTCGAGATCTGGACCAAGTACATGAGAACAAGAAGGATCAACGCCTGTTCTTCCTGGGATCTATAAGCTGGTGGAAAATCTCACAAGAATGCGATCGTGCTTGTAAGATTGGAATGATAAATTTTGCAGCAATCGAACACAAATTGCAGACCTGACTTAATCCTTCAGGATGAACACAAATAGCACTAACCTGCAGGATGGACTGTAGGTTTTCAGCTAGCAGCTCAGAAAACACCCAAGTAGAAGAAGTACGAGAAGATCAGACTGGATGTCCACCCACAAGATTGGTTTGCATCGAAATGACGAGATGCTCGAGATAACACGTTATGTACGCAGGGGATTAGTTGACTTTCAAACTTAAATGCAGTTAAGAAAACCAAACAGAGCAGACTTCGCATTTAACAGCTCATGAAAGAATTGGCAAAATTATTTTTAATAATTTGTACAACCTGGATAAGAATGGTAGGTGAGCACAAAGAAAATGGGAAAAGATTCCGTACAATCATAAGCGCGTGTTTTGGTCCCGAGCTTATATGCTCCTGACTAAATAACAAATTGTAGAAAAATAGTAAAAATTCTTAACAAACTCTAAATTTTTTGTGATGAATACATATAAGTTTCGTACATACGTGCCAAGTTTCGCAATGAAAAGACGTGTGCTGCTCTGGGTAAAAAAGATAAAATCAATGCTCCAAAAATATATTTTTTTAAATCCCATTTTTGCAACTGATTTTTTTTTCTTAGAACATCACAAGTGTTTTTTCACCATGAAATTTGACACGTATTTAGAAATTTTATATATGTTTGTCACCTTTTTCAGAATTTTTCGAAATGTTTTAATATTTTATTTTTTATTTAGCCAGGAGCATATGATCTCGGGACTCATTATGAATTTCCGTACAATCTAGCTGTCAAAAAAAAAAGAATTTCCGTACAATCATTTCTAATTGCAATCACGTCGTGACAAGCAGCTCCACTTGTGTGTGGATTTGATTTCGTACGCGTCAAAATACGAGTTCAAGTTCCGGCGCCGGGCGGCGGACGGCTTCTGCGGCTTCTACAAAGTGTGGCGGCATCCTCTTCCCGCCGGTGAGCGGTACGGCGTCGCCGTCTTCGGCTAGGAGGTTTGGGGATCGTTGAGGACCCGGCTGTGAGCTCTTCAGGCATCTTAGGGGGCTGTGTGCAAATTTCTGGGTCTTTCTGTAATTTTCTTTTCCCTTTGGACCTAGCTGTAATTTGTACTGAGTTTCCTGTAATTTGGGTCGGTTCCTTCCAAAAAAAAAAAAAAAAAAAACGCGTGCGGTCGTAGGCCAGCAGCGCAGCCGCGTCCGCCCGACGCACGACCTCAGCCGGTCCGCCGGGGCGCGCCCGGCGTGTACAGGCACGAGCAGGGCAAACGACACGGGGTAGAAAAGATGGGCTCCAAATTGTAGGGCATGCATGGACTTGACGTGCTGAATCGGCCCAATTACACCAAACAAAATTGGAGCTCAACCGAAGCAGGAAGAAGAAGATGGCCGACGGTCCACGGAAGGACATGTTCTTCCAGCTGTGCAAGACGTGCATAATCTATACTTATACTTACTATTAAAAAAGAGCAAACTTGTGTTGATACATTAAATCTGAGCCCTACAATATTTGACCAACGGTCCAGATTGCTGCAATGTTTGACAACTCAACACACCTTTTCGTTTTGCGGTTAATTACAAAAGATTGCCACCGCTAAAAAAGAAAACGCTTGGAATCAGACCAATCCGGGACGGCGGCGACCGATGATCGGTGGCCACGAGCCGCGTAACGTCAACTCCCTTCCACTGAACCTCCTATGGCTGATTGCAGGAGAGGCGCCGACAAAGACATGAGCAAGGATAAATATCGTGGAGATGGAACCGGAAGAGGCCTACAAGCTTGTGCTGCACCAGGTCGTCAGTGGCAGGACACCAACATGGATCCAAAGAAATCCATGGTCTTCTTCGTCACGGCGTCGCCGTCGCACACCAACAGCCAACTGTGGGGCGAGGAGATGGAGGGCGGCTACTGCTACGGCCAGAAGACGCCCATCACGGACGAGGCGTCATACCGGAAAAGCACGAGCAAGGCAATGCTGCGGGTGGCCACCGAGGTGCTCGGCGCGGCGTCGGCCAGGGGTGCCGGTGGGCATTGTGAACATCACGCATATGTCCAAGTACCGAAGGAACGCGCACAAGCAGGTGTACAGGGAGCTCTGGGCGCCTCCGGCGCTAGAGCAGCTCGCCGACTCCAGGTCCAGGAGCTACGCCGACTGCACGCACTGGTGTCTCCCCGACGTGCCCGACGACTGGAACGAGCTGCTCTATTGTAAGCTCTTCTTCCCGACCAGGCGCTCTGACAATGTACGTGCGTCGTCGTTCTAACATCATAGAGCGTCGTTGCTGTGGACGTCGTGGCTGTAATCCGTTCCCCTTTTTGGCCTGCCTTCGTATCGTTCCTTCTCACATGTCGCATGCACACACCCTTAAATCCTTGATGTACACCTATTTTGACATATATCGTGGACGTGTGAGGCTATGTATTATGTAGCTAAATGAATATATTTAGTTTCACATGATTGGTACTTTTTGCTGTGTGGTGATGTGCTAAATATGAAATTGAATTATTTGGATATTTTTGCATCTATTCCATGCCGAGCCCGGGAATCGGTGGGAGCGGGGCTGGGGTCATCTTCTTGAGGGCCGATGGGGTTCCGATGAGCCGGATTCGTGTATCTGACATCAAATGGGTGAGATCGCAATCGTCATGGACAACCAAAGGAGCTGGCGTCTTCACGTCCATGATTCCCTCTCGGACGCGCCGCCCAAAAGAGATGCAGTTTCGTTACTGATTGTGGTTATGACATGTGAATATTTCTTCACCGCATTGGTCACCTTCATGGAAGCGTTGAGGTCGACGTTGACATATGCTCCTCCATGCATGATGTTTACATAAGTATCGTTTTCTTTGCAATATATCTTTCACACATGTAACTTGTCCGTTTAATCGTGAAAACATGCATTGCACGTACATGCCAACTAGTAATAATAAGTATTATAATATTGGTTGATGACAGCGCTCCGCTCTAGTTTTGTACCAAAACTTTGAAACTTTGCACAACTATACCAAACACCGTACCGAGAAATTGTTTTTGGATTTTTTAACTTCAAACTACCATTTTCACAAACAATTTAGAAACAAGCTCCTATGAGAGCATCTTTAGCAGATGATGTATAATGTTGTACCGGATAAACTTTATCCGGTAAGCCAGATACTGATTATCCGGTACGAGTAAGTTCGCGCTAGAAATTGACGACAACACAGATTGAACACTATGGTAGAGCTGAAATTAAAGTGCGCTAAAATAGAAATTAAACTAAATTAAAACAGAATGAAACCCTAGATCTCAGGCGAGCTTCTACGATGACATCGGCGATCTCCTCCCTGGCGGGCTCCTCCTCGTCAACCTACAGTTCGATGTCTTCTTTATCGAAGGAAAACCTGGGCTTTTCAGCCATATCCTGAAGGAGATGAAGACGACGGCAAGGCTACGAGGTGGGGTGTCCTTTCGTCATGAGAGACACACCTCGAACATGGAGGCTCACAAGCTGGCTCGCTTGGACACTAGGCTACAAGTAGGGCGGCATGTTTGGCTAGCTACCCCTCCTGAGGGGCTTAATATTCCTGTAAAGTTTGACAATCTTTGTATAAAGGGTAGGAATCTAAAAAAAGACTTTGTTTGTTTCTTTCGCTTTGTTCCTTTCTCTCTTTCACGTATGTTTCTATCCCTTTTCCTTCTTCTTTAATATTTTTCTTTCCTCCTAAGCCGTATCTTCCTTCATCATGCGCTTCGACCTCCTGGACCGCCCGACAAAGACTACCGCTTTGCCACCCATGGCTCATCATGACAGGTCCATTTAAAACCACTCCGTGGAGATATCCATTTGGTACATCCCCGACAAACAAAATCATCTAAATGAAGTTTAAGCTTATTGACATTATAGCTACCAAGATTTAATTTATTGATTAAGTACCATCTGAGCTAGATCCCCTTTGGACGACGAGATCAACAAATGTGGTGACGTATCGATTGGGTTTTCTCCTCCAATCGGCCGTATGCCCACATTATACAAGGCAGCCTGGTCTATGACAAATACAGTTGGGCACAAAATCATTTGGTTCACATCCAAGCCGAATGTACTATTCCTAATTTTTAATCAATCCGGCTAGTACTGGTACCTCTCCAATACGCCTTCAACCTGCATTTGACCGAGGCCTGCTAGGATTTGTCCTAGGCACCCGCAGTTTAGGCGTATCTCTCAATCCATCCAGGACTTGTTGTCAACAGCGCTATCCTAGAAAATACTCCACATTTTTCTCCTGGTTCAATAGCCTAAACCAAGGCTGCAGTTTCAAACTAAACAACAAGTTCAAATATATATGTCAGCTCACGAAGGGATGGGCACCATCATTCAATTTTTTCGGATGTTCACGAAGGGACAGCACCATCATTCACTTTAATTTGGCTTAGAAAAATACTTAGCAGCCCAATTATACCTTCAACACCAAGACCTACACACAGGTGTCAATTTTACCAGTTGAACAAAGATAAATTACAAAAGAAGAAGCTGCATATATTGTTTCATGTATACATTAGTATGCACGTCATACTACAGCCCAGTCGACATAGGAATTGAATAGTAATTTCTCAGTCGTAGTGGTTGATGAGATCATGATTTTCTCATTGATCTTCTTTCATACTTGACAAAACACAAAGACTCATTGAATGGTTCTACAAAATGTTCGAATTGAAAATTTGTTCAAATTTGAAAAACGTCCATATTTGAAATTTTAATTCAGATTTAAATATGTTCAGAAAAACATGTTTTAAAAATGCAAAAAGAAAAAACAATGTGCGTTCTTACTGGGGTGTTGCAAAGCGGCCCATGAAGCGACTCGCTTCAGGCAGCCGAGGCGAATCGCGCCACCTATGGACGCGATATAGCTTCTCCTGTGCACGAGCGGTGTGGGGAGGGGATTTGTCCCGTTCTTGTTCTGTTTGGGAGAAACGAACCAGGGAGGTAGCTCGGGTCCGTATAAGGGATCAAATGGCCAACCCAAAGCCATCAGACCCTTCAGCAGGCAGACGATCGGCGATCGGCCAGATGTGACGCTCGGCATGGGCCATAAGGAAAACTGAATCTAAAACAACACAAATACCTACATAGTTGTCAATTTTGTTAGTTGAACAAAGATAAATTACAAATGAAAAAGTTGCACATATTGTTCCATGTATACATGACTAATGCACGTCATACTACAGCCCAGTCGACTTAGGAATAGTAACAATTTCTCAGTCGTAGTGGTTGACGTACGAGATCATGATTTTGACATCGATCTTCTTTCGTACTCGACAAAACACAAAGACTCATCGAATGGTTCTACAAAATATGTAATAAAACATTCCTCTATAGACTAAGACTTAGCAGATTGTAGCGGCTACACTATATCTGACGCAGGCATGGAGGACGAGGTCGGATGTTGAAGTGCATCCTTCCATTGCATATAGCAGATGAGGACCGGGACCAGGAAGGCGAAGCACAAGACCCCCGCCCAAGATCACGTCGCTCAGCACCTTGATAGAAAACGCCCAGTGCTCCCCGGAAGGGCCAGACAACCAAGGCCACCACCGTGATTGTTAGGCCGGCGAACATGCACTGCAGGCGTTACATCCCATCATCTATACAGGCACCGACATATAGGAGGAAAATTATACTAACAAATCTGAAGTTTTTGCATGCGTATGTGTACCCGTTCGCATATGTCGAGACTGGCCACCAGGTCCCGCCATGTGAAGACGAAGTCGTCTTCGGGCTTGGTCTCAGCGCTTGGACTGCTCGATGATGATGTAGTCGGGTAAGGGGTTACCTTCATGGTCGACGTTTCGGTTTCAATCGCCGCCTGACTTCAGCAAGGTAGTTGTGGGGAGCTATATATATTCAGTTAACCCTATATATATGGTCTTGATATACCGGAAGGTTGTTAGACCAACTCGCGCGCCTGGCTGGATATATGTGATTCCCATTCCTCGTAAAATAAAAGGAATTTGCACGAAGGCTCGCAAGTTTGGCTGTCCCATGGGTACGGTCATCGTGAGCGACTTGACGCGGTGAGGCAGAGGCGCTTGTGAAAAGCGTGCGTGTCGATCACGTCCGAGAGTAATCCAAACTTCCAGAAGAAAGCCCTAAAATCGAAGGTTTTAATTTGTTCAACAAAAAAAGAGGCCCAATTAAGGCAGGCCGCGTGGAGTCCTTAATTAGCAAACAAACGACTTCCCGGCGGCCTACCAAGGCCGAACTCGATCTAGCTAGCTAAGTAGCGTCTATACTATATTGGCGTCGTGCGCGATCACCATGAAGACAATCTCTCCTTCGGCAGCGGCGTCCTATTCAAGCTTAATCAGCAACGGTGGCAGTTCAGCCGATGAGATCAACCCGGAAGAAGACGACTCCGAAAGCCTCGACAGATTGGAAAGAGTACGTATACGCATGCAAGTTCAGATCGGTTAATTAACTGTTTCGTACTATAGTAGTGAGTGTTCCTCTCATTAATTAATTGGCTCATCGTGCGTGGCTATGGCAGTGCTTGTTCGTTGCTATGGCGGCCGTCCTTTTGGTTGCAATGGTGGCGATGGCCCTCGATACCTGGCCAACATGATCAAGGATTTCGGCGTGTCTACCGACGTGCTAGGCGACGTGGTCTTAGGCAGCTTGAGCTGCTTCATCGTCATGTTTGCGGTCGCCATTTCTTATGAAAAATGGTACTGGCATGAGCATCACATCAAACGGCATCGGATCTAGTGTAATTATTAGGACATGTACAATGGTAGAGAAGTCAAACATTTTCTTAGACATTAACATTATTTAGAGAAGTCAATTTTTCTTGTGGATTTTTAGTTGCTTTATATGTTTTGTAATCCTGGTGGACTCTAAGGCGTCTGCGCCCATTCCTAATCCTGGTGGTTTCCAGCGATCGAGTCTGTAACAAAACCTTAAGCTTTCTATATAAAGCAATGACCTTTAGCCAGTTCGTCTAAAAAAAGAGATCCAATGGTTACACTAGATCGGATGAGCCCTATCCCATGTGTACGCCGGAGTCGCCATCGGGCTTTACATCATCAGCTGAAACTGCCGTCGATGCTGATCGACATGGAGGACGAGGACGACACCGTCGGCTAATGAGAGGTTATGTTCACTGTGGTCAACGTCAATCAGGGCAGGAAATTACCTCGCCTTCCCTATTTGCCAGACTCGGACTCTATCTATGTCTATCGACCCACTCACGAGTCACGAACGCATAACGGCCAGCTCTAGCTAGCGGCGACGGGCGACACCAGCAAGTAGGGCAGCAGGCGACCGCGTGACGGCCCCACCCCCTCTTCACCACCAAGTTTCTAATTATTATGACCTATGTACTAAAAAATTCTTATTCCGTATTTTTTTCCTCATATATTGCATTGAGAGCAAAAACAATAAAAATTCGAATGAACACCCAGCCATTGAAACCTGGCGCCACCGCTCTAGATTCTAGAGTAGCTAGTCGAAACGGGAGGTTGCTTGTTGTGGCGACGAGACGACCAACCTGGATCCTTGGCTCGATCCTATAGGGCTGCTGCTGTGATCCGTAACTTTGTAGATTGGCCTCGGATTCCAATTCCTGTTCCAGTTGACATGGTGACTGTAAGTCCTGTACGCCTTCTTGTAATCCAGGTGGTTCCTAGCGATCGAGTATGTAACAAAACTTTAAGCATTCTATATAAAGTAGGGCATTTGGCCTGTTCGTCTAAAAAAAATCCTATCACTACAGGAAAACAGATCTTTGCTGAGTACAGTAGTCTTTGCCGGTGCTAATTATTGGGCACCCAACAAAGATCACCTTTGCCGGGTGCAAAATTGCGTACACGGAAAAGAAATCTCTACTGAGTACGTGCACTCAGTGAACAAAACAGACACAACAAACCCTCGAAAATACACCGATAGTGAAACAACACACGCCCAAGACAGAAAGAGGCGAAAGATGCCTAATAGCCTTTGCCGGGTGAAATACCCGACAAAGACTTTGCCGGGTATTTTTGGATATTCGCAGTGTACATTTTGTACTAAGTGAAAATTTGGTTTCCGTAGTGAATGGTTACACCATATCGGATTGTGTTTGATGTGTTTCTTCTCTCGATCGTCTGAGTTCATGCCTACAACCCAGGACATCGAAACATAGCATGCCGCAACACAGGCAGCCCAAGGCCAGGTAGCCCAGCACGTCGGTGGAGACGCCGAATCCCTTGACCCGGGACAACCACACTGTTAGGGCCGTCATCGCCGACCCAAGGACCACGCCTACGATCATGCCGCCGCCCAAGCGCTGTCACGTACGTAGCATGCACCGACAAGAGGAAAATCAAAAAATAGTTAGATCAAAGAAACAAAAAAGGAAGCCATCTGAACTTGGAGGATGCATGCAGGTACCCGTTCCCATATGTCGACGGTGCCGGAGTCGCCATCGGGCTTTACCGCATCGGCGGAATTGCCGCCATTGTTAATCGACCTTGAGGCGGCCGCCTGATCCGATATCGTCTTCATGGGGGATAGATTGACGTGGATCGCCGCCGGCCGGGTGTAGAGTCTCGAATATATAGCTAGTCGAAACGGGAGGTTTGTTTGATCTCGTTGGTTGGTGCGTGACGAGGATCGCTACGTGTATCGCGACTTTTTTTTTCCTTGTTGTTTTTTTCCTTATTGTTTGCGTTACGAGGATCGCTACTACTTTTTCCGTTCCTTTTCTTTTTTTGCTTTTCATTTGCTCGCACGTAGCAGGAACGACTTTACGTCGGTTGACTTTATAGCTTTGTTTTTTGCGTGGACGTTGACTATATAGCTAGGGCTGCTGCTCTGATGTAATCCATCGAGAAGATGCACACATTGTTGCAACGTAATCATCGGCTGCACTGCCACCGCTGATGATCGACCAGAGGCCGCCGCCGCCGCCCATCGGCGTCCTCCGGTACTGATGGGGTTGGCAGGGAGAGGGGAGACGGAGCCAATGTCTGTTAGAGTTTCGCCTGAGCCTTCTGCTAGGATCGACACACGCAAAACATGTATACGTAAACTGGTAACGGGGAAACTACAGATGGCCGAGAAGCTGCCCAAATTGTAATCATGGCCTGGAGCTTAAGAGTCAATTTCTCAGATAGTTATCTCCCAGCTATCATATCATGATCTTCACATCTCTTTTGTACACTAATAGAGATCCTCCAAAGGTTACACTAGATCATCCGATGCCGTTTGTTGTTGTTCTCCGTACCGTGCGAGTTTATCCTTAATTACAAGCAAAGACATGGAAGAGTAACAAGCTGAAACAAATGCCGCCCACGGCCACGTAGCCCAAGACTTCGGTAGACACTCCGATTTCCTTGACATAGGCCGACCAAAGCGAGAGGGCGGCCGCCACAGCCGCAAGGACCATGCCGGCCACCATGCATCATGCCCACGCGTACGTACGCGATCCCATCTAGGGTGGTGACGAGAGGAAAATAAATATAGTTAGCTCAAGAAACAATAATTAAGCATGGGCTCGATCTGAAGTTGAAGCGTGCGTGCGTGCATGCATCATGCCCACACGTACGTACGCGATCCCCTCTGTCGAACATGCCGGAGTCGCCATCGGGCTTGACCTCATCGGCTGAACTGCCGCCGATGCTGATCGACATGGAGGACGACGCCGCGGGCTGATGAGAGGTTGTGTTCGTTGTGGTCGATGTCGATCACCGCCGGGTTTAAACTCTAGAGTAGCTAGTCGATCGATACGGGAGGTTGCTCGCTTGTTGTGCCGACGAGACGACCCATCTGTGGATTTCTACGGGGATATATAGCAAGGGCTGCTGCTGTGATCCATTGTCTTGTACTCCCTCCGTTCTAAAAAGGATGACTTCCATTTGTGTGCATGTGAACGTATCTATACATGTAACATGTATAGATACGTTCACATGCACACAAATGGAAGTCATCCTTTTTGGAACGGAGGGAGTAGATTATATTAGCCTCGATCGGATACCGATTCCTGTTCCAGTTGACATTGACTAAAAGAAAAGGAATAGGTGGAGAATTGCCACCCCAAAACTAATATGTATCACATATGTATACGGATTGATTTCTGGCAACAACACGCACACGCATGTTTGCAGATCGAGAAGCAAACGCACTCGACGACAGCTGAACAGTTGAGCAGTTCCTGAATCCTGACCTCGCAGCCTGTTCCATGAGTACTCATGCATGCTACTTGAAAAGCGCACGTAAATGGTAAATTAGAAACTACGGCACGATGAATATAGACTGAGGTGTCGATTTAATTTACTATTTGAGAATTAGCAGATTGTAGCCGCTACACTAGATCTGACAATCTCGGTGCTCTACTAGGTCTGAAAATCTCGGTGCTCTATCCCCCTCACGTCAGCTCCTCCAGGCGGCTGAGGGGATAAAACCCTAGCTTCCCCACGGCCACCACTACCGTCCCTCTCTCCCTCCTCGTCGGCGACCTGTGTATAACATAGTATCTGCTAGCACACATGCACTTTTTTCCCACACGATCCACGAGAGGATTGAATTTCATTACCAACATGATAATGAAACAAGGAGCAAACTCGATGAGCGATAGAAAGAAAAAAAAAAGCAACAAAGTTCAGCTACTACTCGTTGCCTAGTGTTAGCGACTGTGGACGATACGAAGTAGCGGCAAGATGACTTCTTCATCTATATCCAATATAGAGGGAGAGGGAGGTGTGCGGCGGCCAAGGTGGACGTGGCGCCCGAGGGTTTATGCTGCCAAATGGGGGCTCCTACAACGCGGTGCTCCACATGACACATGCAGAATATCCACGTCATCAACCAGCCTCTACATTGACGCGGACTATCGACCAGTTCTATGAGAACCAGCTACGAAGATCGCCCGTGGGGCGTCCGGAGAGCCACATGCATGCGCTGGGATGGTATGTGAGGTGATCGATCTCATTGACATGAATGAGCATACGTACACGTAGATCACACTTTATATATACAAGGTATAGGCACATGAATGAGCACGTAAAGGCAATTCTGAGTCCGCTTTCATCCCGAACACGGTAGTGCATTCAGGAATCAACATACGTGATATACATGGGCTGAAAACAGGAATATAAACGGACAACATGGATGCACAGGTAAAAAAGGATAAGTTATGCAACGAGGCAAGAATTGCGGTAATGGCGGCAGCGAGTACAGTGGCTGCAACAAGGGACCCGGCAGCCGCTTGATTATGTCTAACAAGATTACACTTATTATCCCTCACATCGGGGCACTCCCAAACATCAACGCTACCGAGCCAACTGGATTTGAAAGAATTTGGGGCAGGGGTACCGTCAAAGTAATTTTAAGTCTTGCGCTTCTCCTCCCGACGAAGGACAAGGTTTGCACGCAGTGGGCGCTTCATGACATTGAAGAACCCCTCGTTCCTGCCATGTGGCTTGAGATCAACGGCAAATTCCCTCTCCGGGTCCTTCCACTCGAACTCCCTCAGGATGTTGGCCATAAAGTACGCCATGTGCAGCTTCGCAACGCCCATACCGGGGCACATCCAGCGACCGGCACCGAATGGCATCATCCTGATCTCTCCTGCGCTCCCTGCCCCCGCCAAAAGGCTCGTGTTCTCTCCATCACCGCCTGCCAAGAACCGTTCTGGCTTAAACTCCTTTGGGTCATCCCAGGCAGTTTTGTCTACCCCTGGACTTGCTGTCGGGAAGGCCACCACTGTGCCAGTACGAAGACGCCGGCCGTCAAGAAGCATGTGGTCACGTTTCATCACCTTGTGAACACAAGAGAGTAGAGATCGATCAATTAGCTTATTATATCCTCTAGTTGATAACAGTTCCTATTCCTAAGCTAGTCATAGGTACATACCTCTCTGAATATTGTGTGCACGGCGGGATGTAGCCAGAGCCCCTCCATGATAACAACGCTCAGATAATCCAGCTTCCCAAGAACATCCTCGCTGACTTCCTCATCGTCAGCACCCACAACAGCGTCGATCTCTCTCCGGATCGTCTCCTGCATGTCTGGATTCTTCACAAGTTCCGCCATGATCCACTGCAGCTCAGTGCCTACGGCGTCCGTCCCGGCACCAAGGAACTCGGAGCACATGCCTACGAGTTCCCCGTCGACGAGACTCCATCCGTCGTCCTCGACCTGTACGTCAATGAGCGTGTCGACATAGGCAGTCGCCTCGCCAAAACGATTGCGCCGCATGTTGCGACGGGCCTGGATGAGCGGAATGTACATCTGCTCCTGGTTGCTCCGCAACGTGACTAGATTGTTCCACCGTTCATGGTCGTATATCTTAGCAACAAAGATTGGGAGCTTGGAAAAGATACTTTGCTCCGGGAAGAAATGGAAGAGGTCGTCCATGGCCTTGAACATGGCGCGGATGAGTCCCTCGTCCACGCCTTCGCCGAAGCACATCTCCACGAGCATGCCAAACATGGCGGTGCGAATGCTCTCGGCCACGAGGACTAGGCCACTGGGATTGGACTTGCACTGTTGCCTGAGGTCCTCGAGGAGACGGGAGAGGGCGCGACGGCGTGCAGACTCATAGCGGTGGAGGTGCAGCGGGTGGAAGGCTTCGGAGGTGAAGTTGCGGCGAATAGTGCGCCAGAGCGGACCGTAGGGTGCGGTGCTCATGTTGTCGAAGCGGTGGCGTGAGAGCACAGCGCTCGGCACCGTGGAGGCTGGATGGTCGGAGAAGGAGCCCCCGGCGCTGCCACGGATGAGAAGGTGGTGTGCGTCAACGCGGTCACTTACGACGACATCTGGTCGTTGGACCTTCTGAACTAGAACCGTGAGGGTGTGCAGCACCATGCGAGGCCACAGCCAGAGGACGGTGAGGAGTAGCATACACTACGTCTGCAGGGACTTATTCCTGATGGCGACAGGGTGATCGCTGTGAAGAAGCTCCAGGAGAACGCGCCGATGCCGGCCGACAAGACCTTCAAGAAGGAGGTTCAGAACGTCATGGTGCTCAAGCACGACAACATTGTGCAGCTGGTTGGGTTCTGCAGCGAGACCACCAAGAAACTGGTGCAGTTCGACGGGAGGTACATCCAGGCAGACATAACAGAGAGCTTGCTCTGCTACGAATACTTGCCTGTTGGAAGACTTCACGACAATTTTTTTGGTACGTAATACTACAGTTCATTGTCCCTTGATAGTTAGTTTTCAAGTTTGAAGCTAGCTAAGACATTCATTTTCTGCAGTATTCAGAGTTTCCTGAACCCTTCTAGGTCCTCATAGTGTATGTTTACAGTTATTAGTATTCCAGAATGCTAACTGACCTTACCCTGATATAAATACAGGACCCAAAGCAGCCGAGGATGTCTCTTCGTCTGAACCCGGCATCGACTCGGTCACACGCTTCAAAATAATCAAGGGGATTTGCAGGGGCTTGCTTTACCTGCACAAGTTGGACATCCCCATTATCCATATGGATCTGAAGCCTGAAAATATACTGCTGGATGCAGATATGGTGCTGAAGATTGCGGATTTCGCACTCTCCAGAGTCTTTGGCCAGGAACAAACCAGATTGTGCACACAAACTGTTGTGGGATCCTAGTAAGCTTACTGTGAAGTTTGACAGCATTACTCTGTTCCTTACTATGATGTGAATCCCACTTAACTTTCAATGTTGATGTCATCCAGCGGCTATATGGGTCCAGAATATCTGTACAGAGGTGAAATCTCGGCTCAGTCCGACATATATAGTTTAGGCCTAATGATAATCGAGATCACCACAAGAGAGAAGAACTGCCCCCAAAAAGACCAGCCGTCCGCAAGAAAATTTATTGATAAAGTAAGATAAAACATTAATTGTTTGAGCTTTTAATTTTCAAATTGAGTTTTATGCTACATTTAGTTCGCAGATATAATCATCAAGCATCGTTTCTGTAGGTGCGTAAAGATTGGACACTGGAGCACATAGCATCCAAGTATGCATTGCTAGATCAAGATGGCCTCCAGCAAGTTAAAAAATGCATCGAAATTGGGTTGAAATGCGTTGAGGTTGATCGGAAATGCAGACCTCCCATAGATGAGATTGTTGACACTCTCAACGGACTACATGCAAGCCGGAAAGAAAACGAGGTAACTTAATAGGGGATAAATTAAGAATTTCTATGCTGAGATGCTTTAATTTCATAGACATGTAGAGAAATAACTTAACTTTAGTATACGTCTGCAATGGCTGATCACTTTTTTATTCTTTTGGTAATTACTGGAGGGTCACTGCTGCCCTTCTATATTCAAGATGGTGTGTATGCACAAACATATTAATTGTCAAAATCACAAGCATATTCATGTATATACATTGATATTTGAATTTTCTGATAACAAACATATTATACATATCTTTCTATAGTTATCAAACCTCTTTTTTCTAACCAAAGAAACAAGTACCTGCATGATCATAGAGTTTGTGCTAGACATTTCTGATGGCTCCAACATGATATATGAAATTTCAGGCCCCACGCGCGTCTTCAACTAGCTCGAAGCTTGGATCCTTTTTTCACGGGAAGAAATAGTGCTCCGTTATTGCTAGAAGATAGTAACTGTATTCTGGAAATAAGACTCGTAGTGCCAGTGTCAGTGTGGAAACATCTAAATGTTATTTCTTTTCTTAAATTATATATTTCGTTATTAATCATCTAAATATATACTACTGTGTCCCTGTTCATGCCTCCCCTAGGTCGAACTAGATGATAACAGTTAACTTCTAACGAGAACGTTAACGACAGTGAACACGGTATAGGCACATGAACGTGATCCACTCTCACATACGTACACTTTAATCTACTTTATATATACAAGGTATAGGCACATGAATGAGCACGTGCAGGAAATTCTGAATGCGCCTTCATCCTGAACAAGGTAGTGCATTCAGGAATTAACATACGTGATTTACATGAGCTGAAAACCGGAATATAAACGAACAACATAGATGCACGGGTGAAAAAGGATATGCTATGCAACGAGACGAGAATTGTGATAACAATGGCGGCAGCGAGTACAGTGACTGCAACAAGGGACGCGGCATCCGCTTGATTATGTTCTACAAGATTACACTTTTATTATCCCTCACATCGGGGCACTCCCAAACAGTGGCTGAAACAATGGAATTTAGGGCAGGCATACGAAAAAGAAATTAAGTCTTCTGCTTGTGCTCCCGACGAATGACAAGGTTTGCATGAAGTGGGCGCTTCATGACAGTGAAGAACTCTTCATTCCGGCCATGCGGCTTGAGATCGATGGCAAACTCCCCCTCTGGGTCCTTCCACTCAAACTCCCTCAAGACGTTGGCCATGAAGTACTTCATGTGCAGCATCGCAACACCCATAGCGGGGCACATTCGGCGACCAGCACCGAACGGCATCATCCTGATCTCTCCTGCGCTCCCTGCCCCCGCCAAGAGGCTCGTGTTCTCTCCATCACCGCCTGCCAAGAAACGTTCTGGCTTAAACTTCTTTGGGTCAGCCCAGGCAGTTTTGTCTACCCCTGGACTTGCTGTCGGGAAAGCCACCAATGTGCCCGTACGAAGACGCCGACCGTTAAGAAGCATGTGGTCACGTTTCGTCACCTTGTGAACACAAGAGAGAAGACATCAATCGATTAGCCAATTATATCCTCTAGTATAGCAGTTAGTCGTATGTACACACCTCTCTGTATACTGTGTGCACGGCGGGATGTAGCCGGAGCCCCTCCATGATGACAGCGTTCAGATAATCCAGCTCCCCGAGAACATCCTCATTGACTGCCTCAGCGTCAGCGTCCACAACAACATCGATCTCTCTCCGGATCGTCTCCTGCATGTCTGGATTCTTCATAAGCTCCGCCATAATCCACTGCAGCTGAGTGGCTACGGTGTCCGTCCCGGCACCAACGAACTCGGAGCACATGCCGACGAGTTCCCCGTCCACAAGATTCCGACCGTCGCCCTCGACCTTGACGTCAATGAGCGTGTCGACATAGGAAGTTGCCTCACCAGAATGACCGCGCCGCATGTTGCGACGGGCCTTGATGAGCGGAATGAACATCTGCTCCTGGTTGCACCGCAACGTGACTAGCTTGTTCCACCGTTCACCGTACCATATCTTAGCAACGAAGGCTGGGAGCTCTGACGGGATACGCAGCTTCGGGAAGGACTGGACGAAGTCGCTCATGACATTGGCCATGGCGCGGATGAGTCCCTCGTCCACGCCTTCGCCAAAGCACATCTCCACGAGCAGGCCGAATATGGCGGTGCGGATGCTCTCGGCCACGGGGATTAGGCCGCTAGGATTGGACTTGCACTGCTGCCTGAGGTCCTCGAGGAGACAGGAGAGGGCGCGACGGCGTGCAGACTCGTAGCGGTGGAGGTGTAGGGGGTGGAAAACTTTGGAGTTGAGGTTGCGGCGGAAGGTGCGCCAGAGCGGACCGTAGGGCGCCGAGCTCACGTTGTCAAAGCGGCGGCGTGTGAGCACGGCGCTCCCGACGGTGGAGGCCGGACGGTCGGAGAAGGATCCCCCGACGCTGCCCCGGATGAGAAGGTGGTGTGCGGCAACGCGGTCCCTTACGACGACAATGGGTCGTTGTACCTTGCGAACTAGAACGGTAACGGTGCGCACCACCTTGCCAGGCCACAGCCACAGGACGGCGAGGAGCAGCATCAAGGGCAGCAGTGCCCCAACGACGACGAGCTGATTCATGGACACTTGTGTGTGCTACCTTCTTTCACTTGTGTGTGCTCTGGTTCTACGTACTACTGGTTTCATCTCTGTGCAGGCAAAGGGAGTCTATATATAGGGTACCACACACACATGTATGGGTACAAGCCAGAACTATAGTTGGGTCAGTAGAGCTTCAGGGTCAGTTGGGTCGACCAAATTAATGGCTTGGATGAATTCTTTATTGGTCCAAACGGCACTCAGTTTGTGTGTTGTCACTAATTAGGACAGGCTAGCCGTACATGAGATTTGCATCTTGTGTCGACATGGACACAAGTTGCATGCATGTAACAAACCAAGTACTCCCTCCGTCCCGAAATAATTGTCTTAGATTTATCAAAAAGTTGATGTATCTAGACATGAAATAAGTATAGGTACATTCAATTTTGTACAACTTTGAGACACTTATTTTAAGACGGAGGGAGTACTATGCATAACAGATACTGAATCTTCAAGGTAATTTTTTATAAGCCACGCGGTACTCGCGTGCCCTGTCACTAATTAAGACTGGCTACCCGACATGTCGCATGCATGTATTTAATCAAAAAGTATACGGTACTTGCTGCTTGTTGTTTTAATAAAGGTTATACTCCCTCCGTATCAAAATACAAGTCACACTTGCTCATTACCAACCATATGTATCTAGACATATTTTAGTGCAAGATTCATGAATCTTGCACTAGATACAGATACCACCAGAGAAAACCAATAGGAAAACGCTGTTTAACAGCCGTTCGGTGACGCGCGCGTCGTTCCATTCATCCTGTCACGTATCGCTGTTGTTTTAGTCCCAATTCCATCGAACCATCGTCCCACCCACCCGCGCGCCTCCTCGTGGCCCATTCCACCCGGTTGGTCCTAGGCTGTTCCTAGCGCATGCGCTTTCTCTCTCAGCTAGCTAGCACTCCTTCTTTTGATCTTTTCATAGCTAGCTAGCTGCTGCTCCCGTCACATGTGCACGCACCAAAATAGTTTGCCAGTTCTCACTATTACTTAGCTAGCTATATGCCTCCTAAAAGTGCTACATGTGTTTGTATTTTTTATGTTATGCCTCCTAAATATGCACCATTTCTATTTCTTGGTAGCATCGAAAATTCAAACTGCTACATAACTTGATAGTTTTTGCACCATCAGTGTTATTTTCTTGTATCACAAGGACAACAAATATGCACCATTTCTATATAAACAATCAGTGTAATTTCTGCTAGTATCAAATTTGCTACAAGCAATGTCATAACAATGTTACATTGGTTGACTGAATTTATTTTTAAATTTTATTTGCTGCATCGGTCTGTAACAACATGTTATATATTTCTGTGTACATTAGCTTGTGTTCGGAGTAACAATGTGTCTTTGTAGTTTTGTGCTATATACGGACTAGCTAGCAGCTAGGGCTTGCACCACATGTATGGCAGTGGCAGGCCTGCAGCAAGCCTACATAGGCCTTACCTCACGTCCCTTCTACTCCCTCCGTTTTTTAATATAAGATGTTTTAGGTGTGTACATGTTGTCTAGATACACACTAAAGTGAGCGAACATGCACACTAATACATGTCTATATACATTTGTGTACATTTGCATGTGGATAAATATTAAAACATCTTATATTAAAAAACGGAGGGAGTAGTATGGAGTAAAAACAGCAGCGTGCAGCTAGACAGTAGCACTGTAGTACTTGCGAGTCTTGCTCAGCTCCTCCCACGCATGCATGCGAGAAAAGTCGCACACGGATTGGGTCTCAGACAGATTGAAAGCGACGTCTCGCCAGATCGGAAAGCGACGTCTCACGCGCAGGTCACAATTTAGCTACCGCATAACGTGCATCGGACGGCTGTCGAGGTGGCTGTAGGAACGCGTCGGCACACCCGACTGACGCGTAGCGCGCGCCAAACCAATAAGGACTTATTGGTGATGTGGACCTTCTAGCTGCCTCTCTGAAGAGGCCACGAGAAAGAGTTAAAAGATTGTGCAGACCCGGTTAAAACTATTACCAAAAGATGGATATTTTCAATGATTGACTCCATGTCACATGCTCAGTTCATTGATATGGTTGTGACTTTATGGGCAATTTGGTATGCAAGGAGGAAGGCTATACACGAAAATGAATTTCATAGTCCACTGTCCACTCATCTTTTCGTGAAGAGATTTATAGCTGAACTTCATATCTGTAAACCCCCAAAACCCCTGCACAGACCCGTTGTTCAGAATGCGGAACCTAGAGCCTCGGTTTGGATCCCTCCTCCTATGGGTATTGCTAAACTGAAGGTGGATGGAGCAGTAGCAAGGAATCTGAATTTTGGAGCCTATAGCGCTGTCTGCAGAGATGATGCTGGCCTATATCTTGGAGCTTCGGCTATCAATAGTTGAGGTGTTACTGATCCGACCACTCTTGAAGCTTTGGCTTGTCATGAGGCCCTCTCTCTCTCTTCAGACTTGGCTCTAAATCGGGTAATAGTTGCGACTGACAGTAAGACAGTGGTTGATAATATTCGGCAGGGAAGAGGAGGTACACATGGAAGTATCATCAAGGAGATCAAGTTGATGATGACAGAATTCACAGAATGCTCCTTTATATTTGAAGGTTAGGCAAAAAAGTATAAGGCACATTGCCTTGCAAGACACTCTGAATTTAGGTTTGGGTGGTCCCTTGTGGCTGTTAAATCCCCCTGATCTTGTACCCATTCCTGTAAACATTGTTGACCAGTAAATAAAGTGTGTTTTGCCGTAAGAAAAATTAGTACGACTTGTCATGAGGAGTGCCTTAAGAAAAATATTAGGTTTTTAATGCTACAACCTAGCAAAATCTAAAGTTATACCATACTACAGCCCTAATCTCTATAAAAGTCCTCTCATTTAAACAAATTATCATCTCACAGATCTGACCAGCCTTGCTTGGTATATGCAGCTCATCTCATCTGACAGATCTGTTCAATCCTGATCAAAGTATTAATTCATAGTACAGCTTAACAGATCCATTGATCTGAGCCATAGTTGTTCGCCTGTTGCGCATCGATGGTTAAATACTCTCAATAAGGTTGTCCATGTAAATGGTATATCTATGATTGCTCGCTCTTTTACAGCAGAAAATAATTGAAAAGACACTGCATCAGATTATAGAAAAATTAAAGCATTGTTATACTAGATGCAAAGCAAGATAAGAAACAAAAGGTTGTAAGGATACATAAATATTTTGCTGCAAAAATAATACATAAAATTTAGTTCGAAATCAAACCATTAGTTGTTACCGGTGCGGGTGAGACCGGTTAATTCAATCTATGTTGATGGGCAAGAATTGCTCATATCGCAAAACTGTGGCCAATCTGTCTTGTAAATTAATATGATGTTTCACATGACCGGTAGCTCATGGATCACTATCGCCCCTTAAGAATGCCATCTGGGATTAACTTAGTATAAATGAATTTGTTCCAAACTAGTTCACTAGTAGGGAAGTGCCTTTCTGTGGATCACTTTTTGTGACGCACCAAGTAGCCATGCGCCACAAAAAAACAATTCTGTGGCGCACCAGGCCATATGCGCCACAGAAATATCACTTTCTGTGGCGCACATGGCCCTTAAGAATGCCATCTGGGATTAACTTAGTATAAATGAATTTGTTCCAAACTAGTTCACTAGTAGGGAAGTGCCTTTCTATGGATCACTTTTTGTGACGCACCAAGTAGCCATGCGCCACAAAAAAACAATTCTGTAGCGCACCAGGCCATATGCGCCACAAAATGTCACTTTCTGTGGCGCACCTTGCCATGTGCGACACAGAATGTGACTTTCTGTGGCGCATGGGGAGTGTGCGCCACAGAAATGTGACTTTCTGTGGCGCACATGGCCTGGTGCGCCACAGGAAGTGACATGCGCCACAGAAAGTGACATTTCTGTGGCGCATGGAGGTGGGTGCGCCACATAATTTTTTTCTCCCTTTCACGCATGCCTACCCCCGTGGATCGCCTTTTCAGTTCTGCAAACAAGAAAAGAAAATGATAAAAAGTTCAAAAAATAAAATCCTTTGACATGTAGTTTCGTTTTAGTGTCTAGTTGGTATAGAAATTTTGAAATATGAATTTTGACCTTTTTTGCAAAAAACAGAAAAAAAAACTTTGCAGGGGCATAACTTTTGCATACGATGTCGAAAAAATGCGTTTAATATATCAAAAAAATCGTGAGAAAAAAGGAGCTCGATTTCACTTGGGTTTACCCGGTGAACTTTTCTCAGATTCAGGAAATTCGAAAAGAGTAAAAAGTTATTTCAAAAAGAAGATTTTTTTCTACAAAATCAAAAAAATAAAAAAATTGAAAAAAAAAATTCTGTGGCACACGGTGGTTGGTGCGCCACAGAATTGTTGGGCGGGATTCGAAATTTGAATCCCGCCCAAGCCCTCCTTCTCCCTCTATTTTCCCCTTCTCTCCTTCTCTCCTCCACTTCTCCTCTCCTCCACTTCTCCTCTCCCCTTCTCCTCCCTCCTCCACTTCTCCTCCACTTCTCCTCTCCTCCACTTCTTCTCTCCTCCTCCGCCTCCACCTCCGGTGTCCTTCTCCACCACCTCGGCAACCTCCTCCACCTCCAACGAGCTGCGGACGGATGCTGCATCAGTAAAGATGAGTGTATGTGTGTTTGAATATTAAAGATGAGTGTATGTGTGTTTGCATATTATCAAGAATGGCAGCCCTCTGGAGACTCTCCTCATCTTAAATATACGAGGGAAAAAAGTCAAAACATCATGGATTTTCAGTTTTGATATAACACTTGTCCATATGAAAAAAAGGGTATGACCATGTTTGAAGTATAAAAATTTAATGCTTTGACTCCACTTTTAAGTTCATATTTTCATATTTGTTTCAAGTGCAAATGTTACAATACGTTGTATATCTATGACATATTAATATGTACATATTTATAAAATGTAGCAAACATATTCTATGAAGCTTTGAAATACATATAAGTAATATGGAAGAAAATTACGTAATAAGTAAACAAACAACGATAAGATCATTGGGCGTAGACAGTCTCATGCAATTTTCAAATTTTGTTTGTATGTTTTATGTTAAATAAAATATGAAATACTTATATTATGAACATAGTTTTCCCGAGTAATGATATCATTTTCACCTAAAACTCTAAATATTTTGCGTGTAGCAGCTGTCAAATTTATACAAGTGCTTCTAATCTGATTTATTTAATATGTACCAGTTGTCTTTTCGTACAGAAATAGAAGGCAACACAGTTATACAATAACTTTGTATAACTAATTTCATTTATGTTTGCTAGTTTATTTAACCAATGCATGCATTTACTATACTATATGTGTTCCTGGATTGAGTGGAGGAGGTAGGAATAGTGACATGCGATGTCAAGCTTACCTATATGTAGTATTTATGCAATAAAATAAATATAACACATGTGAATAGATGGCAGCAAACCAAAGTTATTTGATGTCAAGCGATATCACATACAGCACGTAGCTCTTCCACTGCCTAGATTGCCCACTCTTTCTGCATTTACTATACTAAACGTTTACCATGTTTAACTAATCTTAAAGTGTTTGAACAATAGGTACGCAGGAATAATGCATCATCAGCTTTAAATGGTCACAAAGATGCCGAGCTAGAAGAACTTATTTTGAAGTGTGGAGGTCTTCCCAAAGTGATAGTTTCTATAGCTGCCTTACTGGCCACACAAACTGTAACATTGATGGATACTGTGCGCTCGTTGAATCACAAATTTATGCATGGTCTGGAGACTAATCCGGAGTATGATAGTTTGCGCGGCCTATTTAACTAGATGTATAACTACTTCCGTACCTGCCCGGATTCCCTCAAGCCATGTATCTTCTACCTATCAATTTTTCCTCGAGGTCAGAACATTCGGCGAAGGCGACTAGTAAGGAGGTGGATTGCAGAAGGTTACTCCAGAGACAGTAAAGAAGAATCCGCGGTGGATAAAGGGGAGAAATTCTTCTCCCAGCTCGTTGATCTGAGCATAATCCAGCAGATACCACAGTTAGTCACTACTGCATTCAGTGACACAAGGATGGTCGCGTGCCAGGTCAATGGCTTCATCCGCGAGTACATCACCTCAAGAACAATGGAAGAGAACCTTGTGTTTGAACTTGGGGAGAATTGTGTCCAAACCACTCAACGCACTGGGCATCATCTTATGATATTGGAAAGCTGGGATAGAGACCGAATTGTGTTTGAGAGCATTGACTTCTCACGTCTACGGTCACTGACAGTGTTTGGAAAATGGGAATCATTCTTAATCTCTAAAAGCATGAGGCTGCTTCGGGTGCTTGATCTGGAGAATGCATCGGGTGTGAAGGATGAAGATCTCAAGACGATGGTGTAGCAGATGCTTCGCCTCAAGTTTCTCTCTTTAAGAGGACGAAGTGAGATCTTCCGTCTGCCAAATTCGCTAGGTAATCTTAGGCAGCTGCAGACTCTGGATGTGAGACATACCTCCATAGTCACATTACCAGCAAGCATCGGCAAGTTAAAGAAGCTACAGTTTATCCGTGCCGGCACCAAAGTCCCAGCATCAACACCAATGGCCTCATCTAGCAGGTTTCCAGATGTCCGCAAAGGTCGTGGCCTAGGTGGTGTTAAGGTACCAAAAGCGATTGGAAAACTGACGGCGCTGCACACACTCGGTGTTATTAATGTTGGTGCTTCAGGAGGGAAGGCCGTTGTGGAAGAACTCAAGAAGCTAACCCAATTGCGGAAGCTCGGAGTGTCTGGCATCAACAAGCATAACAGCAAGGAGTTCTTTCTTTAAACCGCAGGTCTTATTCATTTGGAATCCTTGTTAGTGCAGTTCGACAACGACAGTCAAAGTTGCTTGGATGACGACTCCCTGTCTTGGAAGAACCTAAAGAGTCTTACACTATATGGGCTCCAAGACATGTTGCCACTAGGAAACCCTCTAAGCAAGCTCAGTAAGTTGGATCTGGAGATGGACACTTTACAGAAAAATGTCATGGGGTTCCTAGCCAAGCTACCAGAGCTATGCATTGTAAACCTTCGAGTCAAACAGCTTGAGGATGGCAGGCTCCATTTTCATGCCCAGTTGTATGGCGAGGAGTTGGACACCTTCGAGAAGGTGAAGATCCTCGAGGTCACTTGCAGGTCAAGCAAGTTGCATGTAATCTTTGGGTCAAAATCAATGAAGAAACTTGATCTGCTCGAGATTGACTGCACCACTGCGTTATATCAGCTTACCGGCCTGAATGACCTATCTGAACTGAAGGAAGTCTTGCTTAAGGGTACAACTGATGCAACAATCAAGACAGAATTCGAGAGGCAGCTCATCAGCCATCCAAAGAAACCTACTGTGAAGCTTGGCTGAACTACACGCTCGTCCTGAAGGATTGACATTTTCCTTAATCATTTCCCTCTGTTTTCAGTTATCACTAGTATGTTTGCGTTTGTTTTGTATATGGCTTGTGTTCTTATTGATTAGAAACATGTATTTTCTTAAAATACTGCATGAAGTCTTCTACGCGTACATGGATTTGGTTGATGTGATAATGGTAGCTAACATGAAATAATTTGGTGGAGTTACAAGACATTTTTTCTATCTAAATAGTTTGTTGGAGTTGGACGATGTTCAGATTTGTTTGTGAATGTTCAGATCCGTTTTCTTACTGTTTTGATCATCGGCATGATCATAGTGCAGTAGTTGTTAATAATCTCACATCATTGTTTTAGTTCATTTGTCACTATTGTGCATCACATTTCCAATGCTGTTATCAATTGGATAATCTTCAGACAAGGAAGTTAAAATTGAACTGCATCTGTCAGACATTCAGAGAGAAAATGAGAGAAGAGGTACTCACCGCTGGTGGCCGCATGGCCGAAGGCATGTAGAAGAAGATCCACCGCCGGCTCCTGCCACCCCCATCGGCAGCCGCTGTCCTGTCACCGCCGCCGTCGCCGCTCCCCTCCGCAACCGCTGTCCTTTGCACCGCCGTCGTTGCTGGCCGGCCGGCCGGCCTCCCGCACGACATTCAGACGTCGTCAAGGCGCGCGCACCGCGGACTTGATCACCCGCTTTCGCCGGAGGGCCACCAGCCAGCCGTCCGCCGTAATCCACCGCCTTCATCGCCGGAGTTTTTTTTCTTTTTGAGATTTCATCGCCGGAATATATCGAGTTGCGGGATGTGGGCCGTACGGACAGATCGAGATAGTGGGCTGGCCGAGCATAGCTGACATGGCCTACATACAAAAATTGTGAGCTCGGGCTACAGTAGATCATTTTAAAAAACTAGTAATGTGCACGTGCAATGTCCGGTTCTTTTACCAAAAAAAGTAGTTGCCATCAAATATGTATATGTGAAGTGTAAAAAAATTATACTTTGACAAAGTATCAGTAAAGTTTTGGACATTCGTTATAAATAAAAATTATGCGATAATTGTAATCTTCCTCGCAACGATATATTATACAATGGAAAGTATTTCTCTCAACGATTTTAAACCTTGTAACATTTTAGCGTTGAAGAATGATTAAAGTATCATCTTTCGAAACTATCACCTCCAGTCTCATGATCATGCCATAGTCTATTGATAACAATTGGTGATATATGTAGCACAAACACATGATTGGGGAGTGAGGAAAATGTCTTGAAGATAAACACAATAATTTTTTGTTTGATTGTGAGCACATTTATGAACATGAACATAAAGGATGGTAAACACCTTCTCCTCACATAGTCACACAAACAATACACTATCCAATGAAAATAAGCCGATCAAAACGTGCAACACATATTGTAAAGAACTATAATCCCACTATTAATAGTATTGCACGCCACCATAGCATCCTTCCCCCACATACTCCACGGAAATTCCAATCGATATTGATGCAATAGTATTGCACGCCACCACAACATCTGTTAGCAATACGTGATCACCCAGGATACCAATACGTGTACTCCAAGGATACCAAAACCCTAAGCCCTATGTCGGTTCTCCATGTACTTTATATACGATGTAATCCCCTCTGTTTAGATCAATACAATCAAGAGTTATCTCAATTATCATGGTATCAGACGCCTAGGTTATTCCGCACCTAGATGGCTGATACGTCCATTTTGCATCACTATTTTATATCATAATTTACTGTTATTCATTGATGTATTTCATATTTTAGAGATGATACTTATGATATTTTACCTGTTTTGCATGTTTCATCATTATTGGAGGATTATTCACCGGAGTCAGGATTCTGCTGGAAAAAGCGTCGTCAGGATACAATATTTCTGGAGATCAAAAATCCTAGAAAAATATACAGAAGCTGCTATTTTGTCAGATGACGGAGGAAGCCAAAAGGGGAGGCCAAGGTGGGCCACCATGGGCCCTCCCCACCCCATGGCGCGACAGGGCCCACAGGCGCGCCGCCATGTGGGGAGGGAGCCCTGGCACCTCAGCCATCGCCCTTTCGCATACTTCATCGTCCAGAAACCCTAAGACCGGGGGGATCATCGAGGATAGACAGCGCCGCCTCCTCGAGGCGGAAAACACCAGAGAGAGAAAAGCTCTCCGGCAGGGAGAAATCTGCCGGGGAAATTCCTTCCCGGAGGGGGGAAATCGTCGCCATCGTCACGTCATCGAGCTGGACTTCATTGGGATCATCATCACCATCATCTCCACCACCGACACCGTCATCTCCACCGCTCCACTCCGTTCCGCTGTAACATCTAGGGTTGAATCTTGTGTATTTCATAGGGGAAACTTTCCCGGTGTTGATTACTCCTTGTGGTTGATGCTATTGAGTGAAACCGTTGAATTAAGGTTTATGTCCAGATTGTTATTCATCATTATATCACCTCTGATCATGATCCATATGATGTCTTGTGAGTAGTTCGTTTAGTTCTTGAGGACATGGTGAAGTCTAAATGTTAGTAGTGAATTATGTTGAGTAATATTTAATGGTTTGATATTTAAGTTGTGGTGTTATTCTTCTAGTGGTGTCATGTGAACGTCGACTACATGACACTTCACCTTTATGGGCCTAGGGGAATGCATTGTGTATTCGTTTGCTAATTGTGGGGTTGCCGGAGTGACAGCAACCTGAACCCCCGTTGGTATATCGATGCATGAGGGATAGCAGGATCTCAGAGTTTAAGGCTGTGGTTAGATTTATCTTAATTACTTTCTTGTATTTGCGGATGCTTGCAGGGGTATAATCACAAGTATGTATTAGTCCTAGGAAGGGCGGTGCATTAGCATAGGTTCACCCACACAACACTTATCAAAACAATGAAGATTAATCAACTATATGAAGCGAAAGCACTAGACTAAATTCCCGTGTGTCCTCAAGAACGTTTGGTCATCATAAGTAAACAAACCGGCTTGTCCTTTGCTGTAGAAAGGATTGGGCCACTCGCTGCAATTATTATTCCGCATTTTACTTACTTGTATTTTATTTATCTGCTATATCAAAAACCCTAAAAACTTGTCTGTGAGCATTTACAGTGAATCCTTCATCGAAACTGCTTGTCAACACCTTCTGCTCCTCGTTGGGTTCGACACTCTTATTTATCGAAAGTACTACGATACACCCCCTATACTTGTGGGTCATCAAGACTATTTTCTGGCGCCGTTGCCGGGGAGTGAAGCGCTATTGGTAAGTGGAATTGGTAAGGAAAACTCTTACTGTACGTGCTGTTTTTATTTCTGCCTGCTGCTATATTTCATTATGGAGAGGTCTTCTCTTGAATTCCTATTTGGAAAATCTACTACTACTGCAAAGGTAGTGGATGAGGCGCCAGGTGAGCAAGTAATTCCATATAAAATACCTATGAAAATTATTGAACGTGTTACGAATAACCGCTATGAAGGGGATGGAACTGTCCATCCTGGAGATCATTTACTGTTTTTACATGAATTATGCGAGTTGTTCAAGTGTGCAGGTATTTCTATGGATGAAGTTAAGAAGAAACTATTCTCTTTGTCGCTGTCTGGTAAAGCGGCACATTGGTATAAACTGCTGAAGAATGGGCGTTCTCTTGATTGGAAGGAAATTATGCCTCTATTTTATTCTAAATTCTATCCTCCAAGTGAAATTCACAAAGACCGAAACCGCATATATAACTTCTGGCCTCATGATGGAGAGAGTATTGCCCAAGCGTGGGGGAGATTGAAGTCATTAATGCTCAAATGCCCCATTCATGAGCTTCCTGGTAATGTCATTATTGATAATTTCTATGCAAGACTTTCTTTTCAAGATAAAACCTTGCTAGATACTGCTTGTTCTGGATCATTCACGCAACAAAGAAGGTTTAAATGGGACCTTCTTGATCGGATTCAGGAGAATACTGAAGGATGGGAGAACGACAAAGGTAGAGAGTCAGGTATAAAATATGATTATGAATGCATTAAAGCTTTTATGGATACTGATAAATTTCGAAATATGAGTGCTGCTTATGGTCTTGACTCTCAAGTTGTTGCAAATTTTTATAAAGCTTTGCCTCTCATTTCGAATTGCCTAGGAAGAGTTTTAATAAGTATCATGAACCTTATAAAGATAAAACTGATTTACCTATAGGTAGATGTATTGAAGTTAAAACTGTTGATCACATTCTTCCTGAAGCTTATATTGAAAAAATTCCTTTTCCTGCTAAAGTGAAGGAACATTCTGTTATAACTAGTGTGGTTAACAAAAGTGCAAAGAAACCTATAGAACCTGATGAGCAAATAACTGTTGAACCTGCTGTAGCGATAATTAAGGACCTTGTAACTGAAAGTGTAGAAGATGGGCACATCATTTCTGTGAAGATGCTTCTAATATTGTTTCGCATCCTAGTAAATCTAGGAAGGCTAGTGTTCCTATGCTTTCTGTTAGAATAGGTGATCATTGTTATTATGGTTTATGTGATATTGGTGCAAGTTCCAGTGCTATTCCTTATGAGCTTTACAGGGAAATCATGCATGAAATTGGTTCTTGTGAACTTGAAGAGATTGATGTGGTTATTCGGCTAGCTAATAGAGAAACTATTTCTCCTATTGGTATTGTTCGAGATGTGGAAGTTTTATGTGGTAAGATTAAATATCCTGCTGATTTTCTGGTACTTGGTTCTGCTGCTAGTAAAACTTGATCTTTTGGTAAATTTCTAAATTTGATTGCAAGAAAGAAAATTTTGACTAAATTTGCTGGTGAATCTTATGAGTTTAATTTCTCTAAATTTGCCAAAACTCCTTATGAAACCGAATTGCCTAATGAGGATTTTAGAGTTGAACAGCTTGCATCTATTGCTCTTGCTCCTAATGATCCTTTGCAGCAACATTTGGAGGATCACGAGAGTGAAGTCTTTAGGGAAGAAAGGAATGAGCTTGATGAAATTTTCTTTCGTCAACCCATTCTTAAACATAATTTACCTGTTGAAGATTTAGGTACAACCACCACCAAAGGAAGATCCTGTTTTTGATTTGAAACCTTTACCTGATAATCTTAAATATGCTTATATTGATGATAAGAAAACATATCCTGTTATTATTAGTTCTAAGCTTTCAGGTTTTGAAGAAGAAAGATTATTGGAAATATTGAAGAAACACCGAGGAGCTATTGGATACACTCTTGATGACTTGAAGGGGATTTCCCCCTCTATTTGCCAACACGCCATCAATATGGAAGATGATGCAAAGCCTGTTGTTGAACATCAACGTCGTCTAATTCCTAAAATGAAGGATGTGGTAAGAAATGAGGTATTGAAACTTCTTGAAGCTGGTATTATATATCCTATTGCTGATAGTAAATGGGTAAGTCCCGTGCATTGTGTTCCTAAGAAAGGAGGGATTACTGTTGTACCAAATGATAATGATGAGCTCATCCCTCAAAGAGTAGTTGTAGGATATAGAATGTGCATTGATTTTCGGAAAGTTAATAAAGTTACTAAGAAAGATCATTACCCTTTACCTTTCATTGATCAAATGCTAGAAAGGTTATCTAAGAATACTCATTTTTGCTTTCTTGATGGTTATTCTGGGTTTTCACAAATTGCTGTTAGAGCTAAAGATCAAGAGAAAACCACTTTCACTTGTCCTTATGGAACTTATGCTTATAGGCGTATGCCTTTCGGTTTATGTAATGCCCCTGCTACTTTTCAAAGGTGCATGTCTGCTATTTTTCATGGCTTTTGTGAAAAGATTGTAGAGGTTTCATGGACGATTTTTCCGTCTATGGGAATTCTTTTGATAATTGTTTGCGAAACCTTGATAAAGTTTTGCAGAGATGTGAAGAAACTAACCTTGTTCTTAATTGGGAGAAATGCCACTTTATGGTTAATGAAGGAATTGTTCTGGGACATAAAATTTCTGAGAGAGGTATTGAAGTTGATAGAGCTAAAGTTGAAGCAATTGAGAAAATGCCCTATCCCAGGGATGTAAAAGGTATTCGTAGTATTCTTGGTCATGCTGGTTTCTATAGAAGGTTTATTAAAGATTTCTCTAAAATTTCGAAGCCTCTTACTAATCTTCTTCAAAAAGATGTACCTTTTGTTTTTGATGATGATTGTAAGGAAGCTTTTGAAACTTTGAAAAAGGCTTTAACTACTGCCCCTGTAGTCGAACCACCTGATTGGAATTTACCTTTTGAAATTATGTGTGATGCTAGTGATTTTGCTGTAGGTGCTGTTCTTGGACAGCGAGTAGATAAAAAGTTGAATGTTATTCATTATGCTAGTAAGACTCTTGATGCCGCTCAAAGAAATTATGCTACTACTGAAAAAGAGTTCTTAGCTGTAGTTTTTGCATGTGACAAGTTTAGACCTTATATTGTTGATTCAAAAGTCACGTTCATACCGATCATGCTGCAATTAGTACCTTATGGAAAAGAAAGACGCTAAGCCAAGGCTTATTAGATGGGTGCTCTTTTACAAGAATTCGATTTACATATTGTAGATAGGAAAGGTGCTGATAACCCTGTTGCTGATAATTTGTCTAGATTGGAAAATATTGCTTATGATCCTGTACCTGTTAATGATAGTTTTCCAAATGAACAATTGGCTGCAATAAAGGTGAGCTCGCGAGATAGTCCTTGGTATGCTGATTATGCTAACTTTATTGTTTCCAAGTACTTGCCTCCAACCTTTTCAGCTCAGCAAAGAAGGAAATTCTTTTATGACTTGAGGCATTATTTTTGGGATGACCCACACTTATATAAAGAAGGAGTGGATGGTATTATGCGAAGATGTGTCCCAGAATATGAGCAACAAGAGATATTGAGGAAATGTCATGGTAGTGTTTATGGAGGACATCACGCTGGAGATAGAACCGCACAAAAGGTTCTACAATCAGGTTTTTATTGGCCAACTCTCTTTAAAGATGCAAGAAAGTTTATTTTATCTTGTGATGAATGTCAAAGAGTTGGTAATATCTCTAGACGCAATGAAATGCCTATGAATTATACTCTTGTTATTGAACCGTTTGATTGTTGGGGATTCGACTTCATGGGTCCTTTCCCTTCTTCAGAAGGTAACACTCATATACTTGTTGCTGTTGATTATGTTACTAAGTGGGTGGAAGCCATACCTACAAAAAGTGCTGATGGTGAAACCTCTTTGAAAATGCTTTTAGATGTTATTTTCCCTAGGTTTGGAGTACCTAGATATCTTATGACTGATGGAGGTTCTCATTTTATTCATGGTGGTTTTAGAAAGACCCTTGCTAAATATGGTATTAATCATAGAATTGCTTCAGCTTATCATCCTCAAACTAGTGGGCAAGTAGAATTATCAAATAGAGAAATTAAATCTATCTTGCAAAAGACTGTTAATAAATCTAGAAAAAATTGGGCTAGTAAGTTGAAGGAAGCTTTGTGGGCTTATAGAACTGCTTATAAAAATCCTATGGGTATGTCTCCTTATAAAATGGTTTATGGAAAAGCTTGTCATTTGCCTTTAGAATTAGAGCACAAAGCTTATTGGGCTGTGAGAGAGCTTAATAAAGATTTTAAACTTGCCGGTAAGAAAAGGTTGCTCCAATTGAGTTCTTTAGATGAATGGAGAAGTGAAGCCTATGAAAATGCTAGACTCTTTAAGGAGAAAGTTAAGAAATGGCATGATAGAAGAATTATTAAAAGAGAATTTAATGTTGGAGATAAAGTTCTATTGTATCGTCTCGTCTCAGATTTTTTGCAGGAAAATTACTCTCAAAATGGGAAGGACCTTATGTCATTGTGGAGGTGTATCGTTCAGGGGCAATAAAGATTGCTTCGCTGAAAGATGATGCTACACAAGTGGTGAATGGACAAAGACTCAAACATTATATTTGGAGATTCTTATAATGAAGACGTTGATGTTATTCGAGTGGTGACTCCGGAAACTTTCATCAAAGATCAAATTGGTGGGACTGCTGAGTCTGATTTCGAGTAGGTAACAGTTTTGGTAAGAAAAAGTTCGCGTTTAACTTTCTGAACAATATTTTTGTTATTTATATTAAATATGGAAAATTACGAGATCGAAACGGGTGGAAAAGGTGCCCGAGGGCACCTCCCCACCTGGTGGCGCGGGCCCACCCCTGGCCGCGCCACCATAGGGGAGTGCTCCTCGGAGCCCTTCTCCGACCCGGTCTCTCTCCCGTACCTTCCTTTTGTCGTGAAAGTTTTTGCTATATAATCCCCCGGACCCCCGAGGTCCGTATATCACCTTTTCGTCGTGTTTTGTTTCGAGCTGTTTTGTCCAGATGTCGTCTCAGGGTTCATCCTCAGAAGATTACGCAATGCGTCGTAGACGTGAGCTCCTACAGGATCTTGATCAAGGAACTTTCGTCGGATGGGCGGAAGAGGAAAGGGTCACGGCAAGGCAGAAGGAGATGGATGAGAGCGTCAAGGAGGAAGTGAAGAAGATGTCATCAACAAAAAGAGAGCAGCAAGCTGCAGGATTAAAAGAGCAAGCCAATCTTGGTGGGATCGGTTAACACTCGACGTGCTTTTTCTCATAACTTGCAGGGACCTTTACCACCTGCCCCTGGCCTCAGCTCTTTCCCTGCTGTGGAGGAAGCTCTTCGGGTCACCGATGAGTTTTGTGATCAATATCGTGTTCTGAGAATGAAGTGGAGATACTTCAGGAGGAGAACAGCCGACTTCGCAGAATGTTGGAGCGTTTCCTCACTCCCATCATGGTTGTTCCACCATCGCCACCGAAGGAGTAATTCATCATTGGTATTGGCATCCCCTTGGCTTGTTCCAAGCTTGGGGGGAGTGCCGCGGTATCACATCATTATCTTTTACCTTTTTACTTTTCAGTCAAGTCATATCATGAGTAGAGAAGTTATCATATAGGATGGTTTGCAGTGTGGAAGTATCTCTCCTTTAGTTGGTTGTCTATGTATCCCTTTGTGTGAGTGCCGTTATGAAATATTAATGAGAAGTTTCATCTTTTACTTTCTGCACTTCTTATTTTAGTTTGCAATTTCTGTCATATGAATGATCTTGTTGTTAGTATTGGCATCACTTTGGGAGTATTTAGTGAATCAATTTGGTTTTGGCAAACTTGGC